>WURT03125703.1:0-11638 GCA_009936505.3 Holothuria glaberrima | reverse complement strand
GTTAGGGTTATGGAAGAAAACACAAAGGAGATAACAATGAGGTCCTCAGATTGTATGTAAAATCGACTTGTGTGTGCATATGTGTGTATGTGTGTGTACGTGTGTATGTATGTTTGTGACACTTTGCTCGTTAACATGATCTCAGGACGTAGATGCCCCATATTGAGAACCTTATTGTTTTTGGTGGGATCAAAGGTCATCTGGGGTCACCAGGGGTCAAACTCTGAAAACCTTGTTAAAACACAATATCTCAAGTTAGGAAGCTTGGATTGATTAATACTAAGTATGTAGATGCGTTATGGTAAGAGGAAGAACCCTATTGTTTTTGGCAGGAGTCAAAGATGCATTTTTGCACTCTGATTTTTTATTTAATGTTACTTCAAACTTTCGTGACTCTTCTGCCATGTATGGGCCGACGTACGCAGTGTATATACTGTTGCTGTATATACTGTATATGTACGTATAGCTGCAGCATGGGAATAACTAACCAGGGACATGAGTAGTGTTGAGCACCGTGTGCTGCGATACAAACTGTTGTGCATTAACTTGGCTACACGGTTTTTAATAGTCTATCATTTCAGTCGGAAATTGCCAACCTCCCTATTTTTCCACCAATCTCCCGGTTTTTTGGTTTTGAAAAATGAAAATCTCCCTATTTTGGGGTCAGAGAGGTTGACAGGTCTGCTATAAACTGGTTCCTAAAAAGGTTGAAATACGATCCTGTACCTAATGAACATTACAAGTTGAGCCAGTATGTAAGTCTGACATTTATCTAACTAAAAGGTCACAACAAATCTCATTCTGAACAGTAAAAATTTGCCCTAGTAGTAAGTAAACTTCTTGCCCCTCCTGCAGTTTCAACAAACTGAACACACTAGTACTTAAAATGCACCTCTCAGACAAGGCCACAGCTATAGTAACCCATGTTGAATTGAAATTGCTTAAAGGGCAAAACTTATTATCCCAGACAGTTTCATTTCTCCCAACTAAGCAACTTGTAGCCCCTCCCATAACTGTGAAAGCTCCTCCTTGTGCAGACACAAACACATTTTACTGCTTAAGGCCATGTTCTGGTGAGCATACAAGGCTATAATGTGTAATCCAAACACTCACTCTGCAATATTTAAACTTTGATGTCAGCTGAAAATTTGGTTACCCCCACGCTAAAAATATACTTTGGGTTACAAGTATTTGTCTTTAATGCCATATCCACTCACTTCTTTTTGGGAAATAGTATGCTATTGGACCGAGCAGCATATAATGTGCACAAGTCATCATTGCCCATTTGATCAGAATGATCCTATTGTTTGAATTTATATATTTTACAACAAGGTGTACACAATAGTTTTATTAAAATCCAAATATAGGGAGATTCCTAAATATGTTTGGGGGTAATGCAACAGCCCTTTTAAGAATCCTATTCACACAAAAGCAATCACTGCGGACATTAGCCATATGTGAACAGAATTAAAACAGTGATATTTTGGAAGTCCAAAGGACATTCAGAACAACTACTGTATAGCTATAGTGAAATAAGTGAATGTAACCACACTAATTATATTTATTAAATTTGCCTTCTTTTTTACAGGACTCCAGGTAACGGAGACTGGGCATTTAATCTCAGCCGTGGACAGGCCTGTCTAGACAAATGGGATAAAATACCAAATGGCATTGACATTCTCCTTACACATGGACCACCTGTGGGTGAGAACAATTTCATTTTATTTCAAATAGCTTGTTTTATCGCAACATTCAACATTATCAAGTGACAGATAAAGTTAATTAATATCATTAATTCAAATTGACTGTTGCAAATTAAAGGGAGAAGGCAGTCACCCCAAGTTATATTTTCAAAAATTTGCTAAATCTTACAGATCTCGTCTTATATCTCTCACAAGTATTTTTTGTAATGTTTCCTGATAAAATCATTGAATACTGAAGGTAAACCAAGGAGTTATTCTGCATAAATATAAGAAATAAGTGACAAAAATATTGTCACATGATTGATATGAGCCATTCCTGAACTAATGTACCGGGGTACACTAACTCAGATTAGGGGGACCGCATTTTCTCTTTAAGGAAACACTTGAAAAACCCCTTGGGCTTGAACAGCAATGTCACATCAGCAAGAGCAAAGAAAAATAAAACATGAACACAGAAAAGTAATACTGCTTACCTACAACCATACTCACAAACCCACCTACTTAAACACACCCACTCACCCACCCACCTACTATGATAATTATAAAACACCTTGGTAACCTTTCCAAGGAGATGCTTGAGTGATGGAAAAAGCTGATAGTTTTGAGGTAGTGTGTTCCAAATTATGATAGGATAACATTTCAGACTTCTTTTTGTAAGCATTGCATTTTGGAAAATAAGTACACGGTTTGAGAAAAAACATCAGAGAATTTGCTCCCTTGAAAGTTGGACAAACTTGTTCTGTCCTTGCAGTCACTCACTTGTTTACAGCTAACAAAAAGCCACATTCTTGCAGATTACATGGTCCAGTGACCACCAATACTTTTAAGAGAATCTGAACTCCCAGTCTTTTGTCGGCTGTGAAGACCTGGTAGAAATTCCAAGGATATGCATTTTGTTGTTTGCAATTTTCTTTTGTTAAAAAATCGGCCAAATCATGACGCTATCGGCCAAATCATGACGTCCACTTTCAAGGGGCAGATTTTTCTAATGAGAAGTCTTAATAGTTTTACAGTGTGTGGGAGCTTCCAGCAATCTCAAGAATATAGTCAAGGTTCTGGAGCAATGGATACAGAAAAGTATACACACCCAGTGGCTTGAATACCCTACCCAATGTAACAGATTTTCGATTTTGGTCGTCATGTGTGACAAAAAATTGATCAGGGCAAAAAATGAAAATGCTTCAAAATGTGTGAAATATAGCACCATTTTGCATCTCAGCCCTCGTTCAAAAGCAAAAGTTTTCCAAAGAAGAGGGAACCCCCTTCCCTTAGACCCCTCCATCCAGGACAGCATGATCAATCAAAGCTTGCACCCCCTGTAGAGAAAATTCCTGGATATGCCCCTGTTCTTGTAAGAAATGATAAAATATATAGTGTGTCGCATTGACTGACCAAGCACCTTGATCAGCGTATTGTTTAATTATCAAAGAGAAATTTGAGTTCTGTTGCAGTCCTCTTAGACTCCATTTAAGAAACTAATGTGTCAATAGGGTTGTTTCCATCAATCGTGTAAAATCCAACATGACAAACCATGTGCAGTTACTGAAAAATTTTAAATGGTGATATCATAAATTGAAAGCATGCTTAAGAAGATAAAATATGTGATCTCCATTTATTAAATTTCTTTTAAATTATACCCTGCAGGTTACTGTGACATTGCACAAGAGGACAAACATGAAGGCTGTGTTGAACTCCTCAACACGGTCCGGAAGAGAGTTAAACCTAAGTATCATGTCTTTGGGCACATCCCAGAGGGCCATGGGATCACCTCCAATGGAACTACTAACTTTATCAATGCTTCCATCTGCACCAGAAATTACAAACCTGCCAACCAGCCAATTGTCTTTGACCTTGCAACTCCCCGAGTTCCAACAGTGGAGGCTGAGAGTTCAGTCTGAAAATGTGACGGTAAGCCATACAGCTGTCGTTTATCCCGAAGGAGACAAAATGAGAAGGGGCATGGGAAATTTTTTTCTGTAGGACCTATTTCTTTCAGATGTATATAAGCCTCAAATATGCCTGCCCTACAAAAATATGGATCACCACCAAAACTAGGTCTCTGAGCATCAGCAGTGGTTTTAAGTGCAGGCAACATCTGAAAAAACATCTATTAAAAATTTGATTGATCTTTGCAAAATCAATTTAACTTCTTTCCATGGAACAGTATAAATTCCTAAACCTTAAGACCTTAAAAGAGAGGAAGTGTGTAGGTACAAAATCCAAGGCCCATACACCATAAATCTGGGGGCCTTTTTGACAAACATTTGTTGTCTACAACCTACTAAGGGAGGATGGATCATATACTGCTTAAAAAGTGATGCAACTTGAGCTCTTTATGTGGGGATTTAAGGCATGGGTTGTCAATCAAAAAGTTCTGAAAGCACTTAATATTTATACCTTGTATCTGTCCAAGTCCATTTCTGTTACTAATCACGGTAATCAAAAGTAGATCTGTACTTAATTATTTAGCAATAATTATACTCTGTAAATACATGATTACTCTTACATTAAGTTGATTAAATTTGATGTAAACTTCTAAGAAAAAAACATCAATTGAAAAGCTTGTTTTAAGTTGAAGCAGGAATTCCAAAGAAAAATAGGCTCACTTTATAATGACAATAAGTTTTTCATGTAATTAATGCATCTGGTATAAATTAAGTATGAAGACTTGAGCATCCAAATCTTTTAGAAGATTTTCCACAGCTAACCTTTATCAGAATGTGTCTTAAATGTCAACAGATGTGCTAGCTTTAGTGTTGACTCAAAAGTACAGACACCTGTCTCTGACCTAATTGACTGATAGATTAGCACTTTTAATATTGCAGATAATTCTATAAAGTCACCCCAACTGCCATCTGTATTAAATATTATTATGATAGATTTACTAGTTGACCTGAGATAGATGTATATCAGAACACTGATGACAAAGAGATTTTAATAGTGGGTGGAAGTTAAAGATGAAAGGCTGTGCCATATGTCAAAAGAACTATTACATTTGAAGTTTTTTTTTTTGATTAAGAACAGTCTTGATTTCAAAATTTTAATGCTTTTCTATTTTGCATGCAAGCATTTTGTGCGTGGTCTATTCAGCAGGGAGTGAGCAGTATCAATTAAATTTATGTTCATTTTGGTTCATAAATTTTTGGTGCAATTCACATATTTTTTACTTCAATGGGAAGATTACCTGTAGGAGTTGATTTCAAATATAGTCTACATTTTTAGCAATGGGAATATTTGGTTGGATTAGATTGGAAAGCCCAACAAAGGAGTTTTCAAGCACAGTCATTTTTCTAAAGTTCTTTATGTTATTTGTCTGGTATGAATACATCAGGAAGACTCGTTTCTCCAAGTAGTTTGGAATACTAGTTCTGCCAACCTATATCCGAAAGTCTTTAAAACTGAATGCCATTGCACTTTCATATTGTCTCAAAAGTACAGTTACCTATTCCTGACCAAAATAACTGATAAATTAGCAATTTTTCACTGTAGTATTACTGTCATCTGGTATTAAATATAAAAGTGATGACATGGAGTTAGTGGACCCAAATGAAGATATATTACAATAAAAAAAAAGAATTCATTCAGATTTTAAGGTTTTTCTGATTTTTTGTATGCCCGCTGTTTGTGCCTGTACAATTAGTACCATGATAGAATACAAGCAGGGACTGATCAGTGTCAATTAAATATGTGTTCCTTTGTGTCCATAGTTATTTGGAGCAATTAAATTGTTTGCCTCAATGAAAAAAAATCCACATTGAAAACTTTTGCCCTCATTCTTGCAGAAAGTACTTATTGCAAGGACAGACACAGCACAGAAGATATCGAGTAGATTAATTACTTTGATAAGCACAAGTGCATGAACACCCACAGCATGGGTGTGCTAGCATAGCTTTCCTCTTTTGTAACAGGTGTACGTCACTGGGATCAATATTCATGAGGGCTAAATTTTCAGAAAAAGTCCCTTGATTGGAAGGCATTTTACAAGGTGTTCTCCTCCATTTATGGTAACCTGTTTTACATCATTAGAATAAGAACAAAATGGTCTTTGTTTCAACATGCAAGATAGCTATGCAGCGTACACTGCCTGTTGACAGCACTGACAAAAGTGGAACAACCCCGTGTCTGACATTGCTCTCTGCCATTGAAAAGGGGGGATTATCGGCAAAAACAGGGCAGGTAACTGGTAGAGGAATGTACATTCTACAATTTTCATGTTCAGACCAACTTCGAATTCAGTTGAGATAAAAAGTTATGTTACATTGCAAATATTGCCAAGAACAGTGTTCAGCTGGCTGGCTGAAAAGTGCACAATAGCAAAATTGAGGCTGGCTGCAAAAGGGTTAAAGAGTGGGGAGTGTTTCAAAGTTGTGATATCCTAATCACAAATAGTATAAAATGTTCTTAACAAAGTTTGCTTTTAAACCATCCTTGTATCTTAAGCAAGAGTCAGAGCAACTCCCACAAGAGTGTGTACAGTTCAGGTAAAGCAGTGAGCTTGAGGGCATGGGCGCACAATTGATTAACACAATGCCTTCCACAAAAATGCATTTATGCTTCTCCCAGTTGCAAAGACAATTGACTATGGGGTTTGTGACATAGTATACCCCACTTATACATTTGAATGGTGGGGATACAAAATGTTTTTTTTTTCAGTCAGTGCAGCATTATTGCTTGTCAGCCTAGTTTGACCTTTAAGTGTGCCTAGCAGATTCCCACTTTCATCAGCCTTGGAGAACTAAGTTGCAGCACACTTCCAAAATTTTCACAGCAGTTTTTGTTCTTCCTCTTAGATTATTCTCAGTTTACTGAGAAATAATTAAATCTCAGGTATTGAAGGAGACCAATTGGTTCAGCTTCATTGGTCATGAGTGCTGTCTGTAAGGCCATTTTTTACATGCCAGTGGCATGAATGGAACACCTCTGTCATTGAACTTCTTGAAAACACATTTTGTGAATAGTAGACCAAAATTAGATTTTACAGTCATTGACACTCACAGCTGTAAATGTAACCTTTGCAGCAAACACATAACATCTATCATGCAACAATTACAAAAAAGTTTTGGTTGTTGTTCGACTTCTTTAATATTTTTGTTGTCCTTTTCAATACTGTTCTGCTGGTGTATTTTAAAAGCCTTCTGTGACTTAATTAAGTGTAAATTGGCTTCACAGACAGACAACGTAAAGGCCTTGCAGGAGGCTGAGCAGTTCAAGTTGGTAATATTCATTTTGGTATCCCCTGTGGAAAAATAACTACCAGACCGAGGAGATGTTTCAGGTTTTCAGTCTTTGTCCTTGGCAAGCTGCTGAGACATTAAAAAGTGAAGGAAAATTAATGCAACATCACAGTACAAGATACTATGCAATATTTTGATGCGCAACTGCTCGACCAGGGAACTGAAATATTGCTGCCTTATGCTGTGATGATAAGGCTGCAGTTGACTAGATCTCTTTATGTGGCCTGGGGCTATATTGAGGGAATGAGTTGGTCACAGACTGTCAGAGAGGTGCTTCTGCAGTCATGGAAAGAACAAAGTCACACTAAAAAACAAATTTAGCCCAAAGCTGTTATGTGTTCAGTTGCCAGTCTTCATCTAGTAAACAATATGAACCTATCACATGATGATTCAGAAAGGGTCAAATTTGAAGTCTTGCTGAAATCTAATGCCAGCAACAGACAAAACAGCAAACTGTAGACAAGAGATTTAGTAGACGTAACTTGTCATCATCATCATTATATACACTAAATGGAAATAATACTAGATAATGGATCCCATTAGAAATAAATTTTACTCTTCTACTTCTATCATCTCCATCATAAGAAATACATTGGGAGCTTGGGGTGCTACTTGAGAGTAAATGAGGTCACCTACAAAATTAAACTTAAGAAGTCTTTGAAAAGCCTACTGACACTGCAGTTTGTGGAAAACCATAACACTTTTCAACGAATAAAAATGTTGTAAATTTGCAAGTCATCATCTTTTGAGAAGAAAATTTAATTTAATATAAAAATACAGTATTAGAAGCACATTTGTGATTACTTTCTTTCCACCCTTAATATCATAAATACCATTTTGAAATACGAAAAATAATGTGGCTACAAGATGATCATTAATTATTTAAAAGAATGTATTCAGCTGAAGACAGCTGATGCGAACTATCTCGTAATATATTTTCTGATTGGCTGATGGTATTGTATTGTATCGATTGTATTCTTTGTTAAGGCTGGGGATTAGTTAGGGATTAGGGTTAACGTTATCCAGTAACAAAAATTCTTCTGCGACAATGTGCTTTAATTGTCCTGCTGAGCAGTCATGCTTGATTATTCTCGGATTCAAAATTTACTATTAAAGTGCGACAGTTTTGCAGTTGCAATTTTACAGTGGAGATCCATTCAAAGAAATTTTGTGAGTGAAATCTTAGAGTTACACATATATGTAATTGCTAAAATGAAATGCCATTGGTAAATTAGCATTAACAGAACCTTTGAAAAACAAAAATTGGTTGAGGTTTGGTGAAAATATTGGTTATATTTTTTCATGAATAAAAATGACATCAGTGGAAAGTATCTGCAAAACAATGTCAATGAAATAAGTTCTGGCACTTTCGTGACTTCAGAAAATCAACCATGTCATGCTTGTGCTCTACAAGGTGAGAGAAAATTTTATGCCAAGTTATGGTGAAATGGACAGCATTTGATCATTCATTTCTTGATGTGCCAAAATCAGCCAAAAATAACTCAATACGGAACGTTGTCAATGGAGAGCGATCAAAAAATGTGCGCCCTCACTTTTCAATGAATAGTCGAATTCATTATTGTATGGGATGGTACAGAATAATTCGTAACAATTTGTGTTTCTTGAATCCTTTACAAGGTGGTAACAAAATATTCAAAATAAAAATCTGTGTCCTTGAATCAATTTTTACTACATACAGCTCCATACAAAAGAAATGTAAACAGGAGAAGGTCAATTGTAGCCCAACGTAGTGACTGCGAACTTACACTATGTTAGGCCTACATATACAGCAGGTGTAGTGTGACAAATACGTAGGATATATATTTACACCCATGACTTGCGTGAATTGATTAAACATGATTGTCTTGGTTTATAGAGGTCTTGGTTTAGCAGCATACCAACTGAGAGTTAGATTTTAATTAAATAATGAGTATAGTTGTGGTGGTGCCATAAAAAGAAGATGATGCCTGTTTGTTGCTCAAAAAAGGACCTCCGGATGTACTGTAACACACACACACACAAAAAACCCGTGCATAATAGGTACGCCGTCCAACACAATGAACAGTGCTCAACTTTGCTCTCAAAAATCTCTCTTTTGCGGGAGAAATCATAGCTTTTTGTAGGCTTTGCAAGATATTTATGAATAATATACATGCAACTCAAACTCAGTTGTCATGTACGTGGTGAAAGTTTCTTGCATGTCAGTTTTTCCAAGAGTATGATATGTAGATATCTGAATGCTCGTGGACGCATTTGTGACGTCATAAATAACAATACAGAACAACGGCCAAATGAGTCTGTGAGACAGCTTCGCTGATTGGACTTAACATATAAAAGGGGAAAACGAGGATCGTTCTGATCATCGAATCAGAATCTTTCTTATAACATTTGAAAGGGTAGAAACTGTACTTTCAT
The DNA here is from genome assembly GCA_009936505.3 of Holothuria glaberrima. Classification (NCBI taxonomy): domain Eukaryota; kingdom Metazoa; phylum Echinodermata; class Holothuroidea; order Aspidochirotida; family Holothuriidae; genus Holothuria; species Holothuria glaberrima. The sequence continues at coordinate 2,286 of WURT03125703.1, read as the reverse complement.
ATGGAGTTAAAACCAGAGCTGTACAGTATGGAGTTTTTAAGTTACCATCAAGTGAAGTAACATTTTGGGGAATTTTAAAGGAAAACATGTTTTTGCCATTGCAATTTGAATCAAAGTACTCTGTTTTAACCAAAAAATGCTGTATGTTACAAGGATCAAATCAAAACAATTTTGATACCAAAAAAGAGAAAACGAAATTTCCAACAATAAATTGGATAAACTGGCTCTATAACTGCACTGTGGCTCAAGTTATCATGGTTCTAGTGTTCTTTCCTGACTAAACGTGTTCGGTTTTATGTGCTGTGGGAAATACAGACTGTGTGTACGAGCAGATGAGCACTTCGTTCCGTATTGTTTGGTACAAAGTTTGCTCAATTAATGCTTGTGTTCTGGACATGCATGAGGAGAGGAAAGTGCTCTTAGCTCAATTTAAAAAAGTTGATGCAAACAAGTAGAAAAAAGGGAAACCTTGACAGCCAGAGCGGTTATTGTGTTCAGCTTCTTGGAAGAATGTATAGCTATCACACTGCTTCCATTGTGCTGATCCGTCACTGGACATTTCCTGAGTAGCTTCATGGGTAAATGCACTGCACAATACTCTATTGAACTTAGCTTAAAGGGAGAAGGCAGTCCTCCCAAGTTTATTCTCAAAAATTTGCTAAATCTTACAGATCTCTCATTTTTCCTGCGAGCATTTCCATGTTTTTGTGTCAAGTCGTTGAATATTGAGGGTAAACCAATGAGTTCTTCTGCTTAAATTTAGGAAATAAATTACAAAAATATTGTCACATGATTGAGAGGAGCCTTTCCTGAACTAGTGTACTGGGGTACACTGCTTCAAATTGGGGGGACTGCATTTTCCCTTTAATCCAATATACCAGCTGTATGCCTGCTGTGGCAGGAAAGAAATCTTAAAAGTAGCCAAGGGCTTTTTCCATCATGTGTCATGGAATGCTATAATAAAATGCACAGGAATACATCAAATGTGTAAAATGATGTTGCACAGTGCATTAATCATGCAGTGTCAGGTATACATTTCACAAACTTTCATAGACATGGCTACATGCATCTATATGTTTATTAGATGACCCCTAGCTGACTTCTTATTTCTCCTCTTCTTTGTCTTTTCATTTCAAAATTCAGCTGGGCATGATTTGCTTTCATAACAAACTGCTTCAAGTCTGTGAGCAAGACCTTCATTGAAGATCAGTCTTTACTGCTATCAAACAGCTGGGGATCTAAAAAACCTGGATTGCAACACCCCTTCCAGCTGGATGCTTTAGATGCGCTTACGTGGGAGAGACATCTCGCAGAGAAGATATAAACTTATCTTCAAAGACCATGTGAAAAATGTGTCTGCTTGAATCCAGTCATTGTGTCCTACTGTCATGCATTACTAAATATTTGCTCAATAAGCATGTATATTTAATGCTGTTAACCTTAGGCTTGTATTAGTCCTCATTTTGATATGCACAATGATTTAGGTAATAATCCTTAATGATGAGAGTGGATTCTCATATTTTGTCTTTAAATGTGACTTATAGTATGTGCATGTTATTGGTAGGTTGTGAAAAACTTGTGCTATTAGCATGTGTAAAATGGAGTCATCATATTTGTAAAATTATTGAGTTGGCCCTGCTTTTCAACAGCCCACAGTTACTAATTAGCCTTCCTTTTTTCTTGTATCCATGGACAAATTCAGTCTTATTTATAAAAGGCTGTTTTAGATGATGTGTTCTAGGATATTAAGTTTCCATAAAGAAGTGATTATTAACATCAGGACATGTAACTATTTGCTACTCTGTTCATAGTGAGAATTGGCAGACAAATTTCTTTGGGAAGCAGCATTTTGCAAGTACACATTTCTCCTTGAATTTGCCTAATTGCAGCCACTGGGCCCATGTTTAAATTCTCACAATGTGAGGTTCTCTCATTGATCACTCTTGTCATTCATTAATTCTCAAGAGGTTTGAATAGACTTGCAATTTTTTTTTTTTTTTTTTTTTTTTGGCCTTTATGCATACAATTCTAGTGCATTAACTGTGCACTACTTGGGTAATTAATTCATAAGAGACTCAAATAACTGACCAGGTACTCAGATAGTGCAATATCATATATATGTAATTGAATAAAAGAAACAGTTTGGTGGAAATTTGCACCCTGCTAAAGAATTTTGAGTTGCAGTTGTATATGTCTAAATTAGTTAAAGCATATTCTACCACCTCTAGCCATCCGTTATTGAGAATCCTGCATTCTGATTGGTTAAACACTGACCTGTTATTCTGC
>WURT03125692.1:0-11638 GCA_009936505.3 Holothuria glaberrima | reverse complement strand
GTTAAGGAAGAAAACACAAAGGAGATAACAATGAGGTCCTCAGATTGTATGTAAAATCGACCTGTGTGTGTGTGTGTGTGTGAGGGGGTCGATTTTGCCACAAGTGGAACATTTTACCCACCGACTTGGACCGGTAAGTGGCGAACTTTGGGCACTGTTAATTAATAATTACCTGATACTTTCTTGCGTTTTGAGAAAAAACTTTTCTAATTTTTTGGCAACTCGTGGCACTCCGTTTTTGTCACGTTCCCTTTGCTCAGGACGACCCATTCCGCTGAAAGCGAACAGCCTGTTGCTTATGATTATGCTTATGAAGATAGTCAAAAATTGACAGAGAGTTTTTCAAGGGCTTTTGAACGCCATGTGGGTCATAATAGAACACCAAACATCTCATCGTATAGTAGGCTACTAAAGTACTATCCGATATCATCCGGTATCGTCCGAACCCCCTGAACCCCCTGCATACGGGCCTGGTCTATATTAAAACTATTTTTTTTTTGGTTTTTAAAACCCTTTCATTTTATTAATTCTTATATCGCAATATAACCAATCAGATTTTCTGTCCCTATTGTCGTGATATTAGTTACCTTTATCTCTTTACTTAAAGTAAGTTGAATGCAGTACATTTGTCAAGTTCAAAAAGACCTTCAAATAATCAATAACCATATGTGAACAATATTTTTAATCCTACCTTCAGATTTTTCTATTTTTAGTATCAATATTGTATAGTTGGCTTGTGATTGATTTCAATATGCAAGTATGTTGCAGGTTCTAACTTTCGTTGTACTATGGATAAATAGTTTGTTGTAATAATATGAAATGTATAGGGGCTGGAGAGAAAGGGGCATGTATGGAGATATGTTTCTGGGGCCAAAAGGCGATAAGCAGGAGATTTTAGGGGACAAGTGGTTTAAATATTATAAAGAAGTCGTCTTACTTAGCAGAAATATATCGTCAAACGGACGTTAAGGCTGGAAGTTTTCCGTTCTAAATGCAATTTTATAGCTCCTTCAGAACAATTTTGTTTATGCTTTTGAAAACATTGGGGAGCGCCCCCAGTTTTCCACTTAGGGCTTTCGGAAAACGTTGGGGCTGTCCCCATTTATCCACCCACGGCTTTTGGGAAACGTTTGACGAATGTCCCCAGTTTTCCACCCATTCCTTCCCATCCCATGCATTGTAATATTATGTTGTTATTATGTTATTATCGTGCTTAATATCCCCAAATCACTATTTTTTTACAGTTTTCTCATTTCAGACCGTTGTCAACAACTGAAGTGGTTATATTTGCCTGTATCCTACTATTGGCCGTGTTTCTATCAATTTCAACGACTTATTCAGATTCCTCCCAATTTGGATCTGATCTATTCGTCAATGTTTCCCTACCTTGTTATTTAAAATCTATGGAACTTCCTTGATATTAAAGTACCGTAGTATGAGGCATCCACTCTTTTCAGAAGAGCGCCATTACTTTTTAAAGGTATTGATAGAGCGGATCTATAATGCAGTTGGGATGGTTTTAAGTCTTTTGGGGACCTCTGGTCAATTTTACTGTAGTTTTTACTTTATAATAAGTTTTACAGCAAGAGTGTAATCAAATCGGCTGATTCTTATAAAAAAAACAAACTTTTGAATAAACAAATAATTTGCTGGTAGTTTACGTGCAGATTGCGGGCGGCAGGTGTTATAGCCACTTTCGCATCGCAGCAGTTATCACAAGTATATTGAAAAATGCTCAAGGGACAGTCATCCCCTCCCCTCCTCAATCTTCCCAACATGTTCAAAGAACCCTTGTCAGCAAATCAAGTGACTTTAATTCCTTTTCCTATCAGTGGTGTTGCCAGACTTTTTGAAGTGGGGGAGGAGACAGGGGAAACAAAGGTTCCACCTGTGGGGCACATCAACTTGACGTATTACGAAGCAGCACTGGTCCAACCGTAGGGCCATATGTGTGGTCCAGGTACAACACTCCAGTGGGGTCCAGGGTATTTACAAAACTATGACCATTAGAATGAAGCGTTTACCCATCTGCAGATATGCAACCCACTGAGGAAAAGCCCTCACATTACAGCATCGAAGGTACATTAACGCCGGCGGCCTCGCCGGGGAATTTTTGAAAAAGTGGGCCCTTGTGTGTGGTCTATTGGGTTGCGGGTTTGTGAAATTTTAATAACAAAGACATTTCCTTCATTTTCTACAGCAGTAAAAGAGAAAAAGGGAGACACATTTCTGGTGAAAAGCTTAAAAGAAATTTTCTTGCAAGTACTTCCCATGGAATTGTCACTACTTTATGTCTCCTAGTGTGGTGCTTAGCTCTGCCTCGGCGAGGATTCAAGAGAGCAAATTTTTCCTTGCAGATTTTAAGACACCTTTATTTAAAATAAACGGACGTTAGCCTATGAGATAAAGCTATTTTTATCCTCATATGTCATTGGAAGCGCGTTAAAAAGACAAAAACCGCAATAGTTTACACAGGCGGGGAAGCCGTCCCCCCTCTTAAACATATTTTTGTATTTTTTTTTTAATGATTTTTTTTATGATATCACTAGTAACTCAAACAGAAAATATTTAGGTGCAACTTACAAGGCCTGAGAAGTGCCATTTCCAGCGATCTGGGAGGCATTATTTCGGCCAAAATTTTTTTGTACACTTCGCACCAACTGGTGGTGGTGCTACCCTTAGATAGTTTGCCTACAGGCTTCGCCCCCTCCTTGGCAAATTCCTGTCTACCTGCCCCAGTTCACGAACTTAACATCAGAGTAAAAGACAATCGATGTGGAAATTGTATTGAATGGAGAGGACCAGAGTTGTAACGAGTCACTCAATTTTGCAGTCAAGTCGAGTCATTTACTACTTTCAATGTGACTCGAGTCGAGTCAGTTACTCGAGCCATTGTATAATTTCTATGAGGAGAAATTATATACAATTGCTCCAGTCATTTCCCTTTTGAAACATAGCGACTCGAGTCATGACTCTTTACAACACTGGAGATGACTCCCCGCTTCAGCGGTCCCATTGCTGTTGCAAAATCATGTTGAAACTAACTGTGGAATACACTTCCCAGTAAGGCAGTGCTTCACAAAGGTCACAAGAAGAGATGCGCGCAAAGGCCGTCTCAAAAATGTACCGTAGTTAATATAGAGAAAGTTCTGTGCAATTTAAGTCTCCTACATGATTTATTAACATTTTCAATTTTTTTACTTCTGTCTTTATTTGTGTCTGCGCATGGGTTTATATTTATAAAAGTACCTTCATAGCTCATAGCCGAGAAAAGAACAACGTGGTGGCGATCGTCGTGTTGAGGAAGCTAAGGAAAGCCGCTACGCAGGCCAATGGCTCCATGATATGCCCTAAAGAGATAAACAGTAACTAAAACTAGTTAAGGAGGTATAGTAAGTAACTTGCTAATTAAATAAGCCCACTACATGAGTGGCGGATCCAGCAACATCTATGGGGGGGGGGGTTCAAGATGAAGGTACCAGATAGGACCTAATCCGATCCAGACCCAAATCGTGGTTGGGGCTGAGGTTACAATTTTGTTTTGTTGCCCCAGACGCCCTAGAATGCTGTAATTCATTCTCTAATACAGTAAATTTATTCATTTTCTACCTCTTTCATGTCTATTGCGTTTGTTAGGGTGAAAAGGGGAGTTGACCACTCACTGTCCCACAGCTCCCATAAAACCACCACTGGACTTCTAGACCTTGCTTAGTTTGCTTTCCTCATGTTTTTCTACGAGTTTAGGCTCAGAAAATAATCATATTGCACGTCCCCGCCCGGACCTTTTTGGAGCCCGTTGGAATTATTAAATGTATTTTTACCACCGGAAAATAAATTTCTAAAAGGGGTAAGGTTTAACCAATTCATCAAAAATAAAATGGCTGTGATTAGGAAATTTTAGAGGACTTCGTCGGTCAATCTACATTTCATCAAGATGACTGTGTCTTTGTTAGAGGGTTTTCACAGATAGCAATATCAGCCTCCCTCCGATGTATGCATATGATGTCAAATTTTTCTTGAGCACAGAAATACAACGAACGGTCTTCAGAAGAAATATCTAAATAGCGGCCATCTTGAAAATAAACAAAATGGAAAACAGGGAGCTCCATCTCCTTCTTAAAAAATCGGGCGTAAAACTTTTTTAGGGCTTTATCAAACTTATCTTGAAAGGTGGTCAAATACAATTGATATTGTTGTATTATATACATTTTTGTTGTTTTATTTTTCCCCTGTTGTTTGGATGTATTCCTTGAAGCTCTTGGTTTAATTAATGTCACACAACCCACTTTCCCCACAATAAAAACAAGAACAGAGGCGCTACTTATGCTTAGCTATTCATTTATTTTCCTGCATGCATCTCCGAACAATTCGTCCGGACAATACCCAGTCACACAGACCTCATACGGACAATTTTGCCCACCCGCACAATTCCAATCCAGGACAATTCCAATTTGTAGGTGGGGCAATTTGTCTGAGAGGTTACTGTCATTGATGACAGTAGCGAATCCAGGGGCGCGAGAGGCGCCCCCTAATGGCCGTCATGAATAGGCTTCAAAATGTGTCAAATCTAGCAAATATAGCACCATTTTGTATCTCAGCACTATTCCAAAGCAAAGATTCTCCCTACCCTTAGACCCCTCCACCAGAACAGCGATCAATCAAACCTTGCTTGTGGCCCCATTGAAAATTTCTGGATACGCCCCTGGATGTCTATGAGCCAGTTGTTCGGGATGAGCATTGTCCGGATGGGAATTGTCTGGGGGCGAAATATCTGGAGAAGTTGTCCGAGGTTATTGTCCGGTAACGTCTCTGCATACGTTTTCTAGATAGTCACTGTCATTCCTTTTCTTAAAGAGAAAATGCAGTCACCCCAATCAGAGTTACTATGCCCCGTCATTCTAGTTCATGAATGGCCTATTTTGATCATGTGGAAATATGTTCGTTAGTGAATTGTAAAATTCTAAGGAGAATTTCTCCTTGCTTTTCCTAATGTTGGTAATAGTTATGTACAAAACATCTTAAGAGGTGCTTGTAAAGCAATAAGAGGAGATTTGCAAGAGTCTGCTGATTTTTCAAAACAAATTCTGGGGCGACTGCCTATTGCCTTTAAATTGACACTTCGAAAGATTTTGACTGGCACAACTTACAAAGCTAAATTAGCCACAGTGAATATTTTGCACCCTATGAAGTTGTCCTGAGAGAAGTTGAGGACAACCGTTGGATTACTTGGCATCAGTCAGTTACATTCAAACAGCTTTACCCTTTTCTTTCCCACCCATTATTTTTGCGGCATGTATTACGCAGCATATTTACAGACTTAGAATTTACCCAACAATAGAAGCAAATCACCCAACTTGGCGTTAGTTAGAGCCATTTTTAACTTGTTATCGTGTGTCGAATGAAACCAAAATAGAGCAAAAAAAAAAAATAAATAAATAAAAAAAAAAAAAAATAAATAATAAAAAAAAATAAAAAAAGAAAGACGCAAGAAATCAAGCAGAAAAAGGAAACATTCAAAAACAAGAGATCAATCCACGGAGTTGCATATCTCATCGCTAGCACAAGCACTGAACTAAAATGTGGAGGACGCACTTCATCAATAAATATACTCTCAGGGTGCGGGAGTAATACCCGTCCGCCTAGAATTTTGTTAGTTAGTTAGATGAGGTTTAACGGCCCAGTTCCCAACCAATTGGTTCAAGTCGAGCCGGCCACGGCCTTTTTTCCAGTTGTGGCTCACTGTCTTGTTTTCCCTTACTCCATTGCTTATGCGGAGTTGTGGCTCACTGGCTTGTTTTCCCTTACTCCATTGCTTATGCGGAGCATCACGCACAACGGTAGAAGGTTCCACTTTAAAAGTCTTGGGTATGACTCGACCTGGGAATCGAACCCGGGCCTCCCGCGTGAGAGGCGGACGCTCTACCACTAGACCAAACACGCGGTCTCCCGGCGTCCGCCTAGAAAACAAGTCACTGCGGTGTTATTTCATTACGACCATGCTGGACGGCCAGAAATCGTTGTCGAAAATCACTGTTTCAGTTCTAGCAACACAACCAAACTTTTGTAGATCTACAACATTGGTTCAGAACCCATCAGACTATATACTAATGTACAGACTTTCAGAAAATTTACTTAAGACCAAAACTGTAAAGGAAGTCGATAATTTAAAGATGACAAATAAACACAAAATGACCCCTACTAACTGAAAAAAAGATAAATTTCGCAAAAGAGACTGCATCATGGAAACTTTTAAACTTTTTTTTTAAACTTTTTGGTCTATTGTGCTTCCGTTTGGCTTTCTTCCTGTTCCAAAACGCAACTCAATTTAATTAATAGACTCTTCAGGAAGTATTTTTCAATAGAGGACCAATACATTGAAGGAATTGTATTTGATTATGCTAAAGTCATTTTGGCTGATCCTGACCATCCTTTTCATTAGTATTATTCAATTCCACGTAGGTTGTATGCCCTACCTCGTATGCGTACAGAACGTTTTAGACATTCTTTTTTACCGAGCAGTTTAAAGCTTTTAAACTGTCACATAACTAGATGATACTTTTATTATATTTTTCGTATTTTTATATTTTTATGTTGCAGAATCCATTTTATGATATCCTCATTTTATGACTGATATCAATAAATTTTACAATCAATCAATCAATTTTACTTCAAGTTTCAACAACGTTTTGGCCAAATTCCAGCCAAATCGGAACTGACGAACGTAAGCGCTGCAAACATAACCTTTAAAAGTGACACACATTTCTCAGTCCCGCATGAAGGCAATAGCCCCGCCAGCTGAATAGCTGAACAAATGAGAAGGCCAACAAATTCATATCTAACCACAGTGTCATTGACCTTAGTCGTTGTCGAAGGGGGGGGGGGGTGCCAGGCTCACTAGGCTAGATAGAGTGCTTAGGCACTAGGTTTACGATACTCAATGGACATACGCGTGGAATGATGACAAATTGGAGAGCACAAGTTTTTTGCCCGAATCTCTGAGCCTCTTTAGAAAACAAATTGCCATAATTGTCAGATTCTGCCCAAACTTTTACGTTTTCCAAATTTTGTCCCCTTCTCATATACGTCTAGTATGTTTGTAAAAAGTATATCCGTCAATACTGTGGCAACTTTAAACAGTTAAATGAGTCATATGAAATTAACCTTGACAGAAAGAAGTAAAAATGATGTTCCTCATGAATGCTTAATGATTTAATAATTCATTTTTACATTGTATGAAAGAAATCAAACCTTGAACGAAAGTCAAATAATGGGGCATCTTTTCTTTTGGTAGGCCAGAAATATTCCGCAACATTAACAACGCTTTTGACAAGTTTTAAACATACATATAAGTAAACCAGTGGTAGGCACATCCATTAGCTGTTTAAGGTGTTAATTGTGGGTTTCAGCTTTTGATGAAAGTTATGATGTTCAAAAAGGACAACAGGATATCTTAAAGGCCTACTTGCGCTGCATCGCTTACTGTTTTTGAAGTGATTTCGGTTTAGGATGCAGAAAACATAGGCCTATTTTATTACTTGTAATGTAAGCCCTACTTACAAACCTAGATGGACTTCAGCAGCACTTTCACAGACAATAACTCGACAAGAGTGACCGAGTTTACGCTAAACATTGTTTCAGTGTTCATATCAAATAATTTCACACAGTTGGCGTGGATTGGGACAGAGGGAGTACAAAGCAGTGGCGAACCTAATGAGAAGGGGGGGGGGGAGGCCAGGAGCTTTCGCTCCTAGAAATGTTAGGTTAAAGTTAAAATTGAAGTTTTCACAGGTTGTTAGTCTCTGGATGAATAATATCTCCCTGTAGTAGTGCCTAAATTGTTTCAAAACAGCTTCGATTTCGCATGCGAATAAAATATCCCACACTGTGAGAGGGATTACCCCCCCCCCCAAACCTACTTCTCCATACCATTGATAAAGAAGCTTCACGCACATATTGTGCTCCTGAAGAAAATTCTGGGCGAGCGACTGTGGGATATTTGCACTTGCTCATAAGAACCAGCCTTTAAAAATATTCATTTTCGGCAAATCAAAAAGCCAGTAAATCTTTCGCATGATACACGCACGTTGATTTCGGGCCTTTCCTAAAAAAATTGTGCAAGGTTCACCGACAGAGTGTGACGTCAGATAGTGCACCGCCTACCCTTTTTGACCCATATTTTAGCCACATATCAGTTGTCCTCATGGGCCCCCGAGCTATACACATGGGTCGTATGGGCTGGCCCATATGGGTCCCTTATGAATCTCAGATTCGAAATCATATGGGCCCATACAGTATGCTGGCCCATGTGGTTCCCCTAGAGATCCCATATGGGAATGTTAACTGGGTAAAGGTTGTGAGCCCCCCTTCCCCAGGTCCTGGTGGACTCGGACTCTGCTTGGACTCGAGGAGTTCTGTACTCGGACTTGACTTGGACTCGGATCCTTCTGGACTCGGACTCGGCTCGGACTCGAGTTGTATGGACTCTACTCCAAACCTGGTCGTCAGTCTGTGAGGCAATAATAGCACCTGTTTACTCTATGACCTAATTGCTTTATAACTTCTCCTAGAACGAAAATAAATAATAAAAATCCCAAAACTCGGGAAGGGATACCAGTGGCAGCAGTAGGGACTTATGATGGCCTGATCGAGCCCACCTACCCCTAGAATACGCCACCTCATTCTTTCCCTAAGAGTTCATCAATACAGATCAAGAGGAAAAGACGAAATTTGATCATTTTTCATTCATTCAAAATGCCATTTTGCCTCGCGGAAGGATATATTGCGAAAAAGCAGCTGGAACATCTTCAGTTTTCTTTATTTTTGCAGTGAATGAATACTTCAGTTACTCTCCTACCACATACACACCACAAACTGAACGCATCACTTGAACAACATAGTCTAAACTGACCCCCAAAAAGTTTTTCTAGGGTGTTAAATTCGTTGAATATCCACCCCGGGGATTCCCCTTGAGTTAGTGAGATACTACCTTGTTGCTCTACAAAGAGGTTCATATTCAGCACCTGCTATACGAAGGTTACCGTATGGGGAGATACTCTCCTTACCTGCAGGTTATGTTGTTTCCCACGTGTATTATTTAAGAAGAGTTTTAATAATTCAGTATTACAGCCCGATAAAGACAACGGAATATTACATATTAAAATGAGCCTGACAGCAATATTTTAGATAGAAATTACTACTGCCGGGCTAAGTAGGTTACCAATTGGCTCCTCATAGGCGCCTACCTATTTATGAAAGTACCAGGGAAATCTTGCACGCTGGACCCTTTTGCCTGAACTCCCTCCACACTCGAAATTTGTACAAAGTGACCATAAATTATTTTAAAACAATTTTGGAAGCAATAATCAACAAATACACAAGCAAGCAATATTTTTTAATGAAATTTGCTTTTGGAATTTTTTTGGATATTTTAGGGTCCTTAGATGCAATTTTGTGCATCACTTGGACAAATTTTGAGGTAAATTACTGCAAATTTTTGACAATTCTTATAGAAGAGGGTTCTCTTTGAAAAATTTTTGGATATTTGAGGGTCCTTATAGATGTAATCTGGTGCATCATTTTGGACAAATGTTAAGGTCAATTACAGCAAATTTTTGACATTTCTTACAAAAGAGACAAATAAGAGTTCCCTTTGGAAAATTTTTGAATATTTGAGGGTCCTTAGATGCAATTTGGTGCATCATTTTGGACAAATTTTAAGGTAAATTACTGCAAATTTTTGACATAAGAGAGACAAAATTTGAGGGCTTCCTTTGGAAAATGTTTTAATAGTTGAGGGTCCTTAGATGCAATTTGGTGCATTATTTTGGACAAATGTTAAGGTAAATTGCTGCAAATTTTTGACATTTCTTACAGGAGAGACAAATAAGGGTTCCTTCTGGAAAATTTTGGGAAATTTGAGGATCCTCATATGTAATTTGGTGCATCATTTTGAACAAATGTAAAGGTAAATTACTGCACATTTTTGACATTTCTTACAGGAGAGACAAATAAGGGTCCCCTTTGGAAAATGTTTTCATATCTAAGGCTCATTAGATGCAATTTGGGGCACCATTTTTTACAAATTTTAAGGTTAATTAGTAATTTACTGCAATTTTTGACATTTCTTACAGAAGAGAAATAAGGGGTTTTTGTCCTTGGAAAGTGGGGGACTGAAGCATACTTCCGCCCCACAATTTTCGCTGGGGGAGGGGAGGGCTGGCGCGCCAGCCCCGCTTCCTACGCCCTTGATCACCACACTCTTCCCTTTCACCCATTAAACAAGAACAGTCCGGAATTTTTCCACATATGATCGGTTTAAACTTTGTCGAAGACAGCTGCACCATTTTGCATCTAAGCCTTAAATGAACAAAAATTTCTCGAAGGGGGGCACCCTTCCCCTTAAACCCCTTTCCAGGATGATACCTCCACACTATATAGGTGACAAGGGCCCACACGGGGAGCAAAATACCATAGTACGCATATGCACACTTTGCACAAACTTTCTGGGGTTATCTATGGTGGTACTATGATACCATCTTCTGTGGTGTCCCTATCATAAAATACTGGCAGCGCCACTGCATAGTATAAGATTGCTACAGTAATCGCTAATTGACGTGACGCTTGAGCCTGTTGGATTTGTACCTTCTGTTTTCAAAAATAGTTCTCGCTAGAATAACTCCAATGGTCATAAGGAATGGAGCGTTAACAATGGCAATTATGTGGGAAGCCATGACGAAATTTCGCATAAAAATAACTATAAGCAATGTAACCGTACCTTTAAAAAGTACGTTTGGGATATGGTATTAATTAAAGAAAAATAGATCGGAAATTTTGATAGTTTGCCAAAACTTTGTGATACAAAATGAACGGAATAGCCTAGGAGAATTTTTCACTGCTTAAAAGAGGTGGGGAGGGTATCCAGATCCCTTGGACCGGGCCCCTGGATCTGCCCCTGGGAGGGCCGCCTAGACATAGCCCATAGGTTTTCACAGCCAGACCAGATTGTATCGTAGGACTTAAGGCATAAGGCCTATTATGAAGGTCTAAAAAGCAACACTTTCTCGACACTATTAAAGCATGTTATTCGTCGAAGCCCCTTTTTGCCCTGGGCATCTATATACACAGTGCGGTGCCTAATATGATAATTCAGTAATGCCTCAAACTTTCCGGCTACCACGTCTGAGAAACAACTGTTAAGTTCAGTTCAGTTTATTTCGTTTATAAATACATTTACATACATGCATATTATAAAACAAGATGCAATGGTGAAATGCGGGCTTATAAACAGGACGCTAGAAAAAAAAAACAGGAGTATGTTTATCGTAGCTAGTGACCTTCAAAGTAAGAAAAAAGAAATATGAATACAGAAACACTAAACACGTCAGCTCAATGGCGTAAATACGAGGGGGTGTTGGCAGGGCCTTTTTAGAGAATTTTTTAGTGGGGTGCCATGTTACGAAAGGGACCATTTTTTCGCGCTGCACGCGAAACCAGTCGTGAAGCGCGTGGAGTCCAGGGGCAAAGCCCCTGTGAGGTCAAGGGGGCGAAGCCCCCCGAAGCTCTGAGGTTAAAGCTTATTTCTGAGTGAAAAATACAGTCTCAGGGTAGGTATATTTTGGTCCATCATAGTGCAGCCATC
>WURT03125681.1:0-11638 GCA_009936505.3 Holothuria glaberrima | reverse complement strand
TTTTCGCGTTCAACAGGCTAAATGTAAGTAACCATGTAATATCAGTTAACAACGTGAAAGCAGTCAATGGCGCTATTTCAATCAAAGCAAATACTATTAACGCCAATATTAACCACGTTGTTACTTCAATTCACGCCGTTATTACCAAAATTTATCACGTTGTTGTTGATAATCACGCCTTTATTACCTCAATGTACATCGCTGTTACTAACGATGACGCCGTTATTGACGAACTTTGCGTAATTCGCGTTCCATATTTGTATGGTCAATATTGCAATGATGCAGTCCTATATTCAAAATAATATTGGTAATTATGCTTTGTCTACGCTTTTTCCTAATTTTGTGGCTCTCTCTAATGGACAAAAGCTTCACTATTTGACAGTTAATCACTCACAGAATTATCGGGTGCCTGAAAACTATAACTTGGGTTCAACTAACAGAGAGTACACAACTTATGCTGCGTTCCATTTACCTTCAGTCTGAACAAAATAGTACACGACGTGTAATTCGTATTGCTCTGTTTGTACTGAAGTCGTGATCACGAGTGGTGAAATGGAGGATTGGATTTCTACCTCGTCTTCACGACTTGGTAACAAATTCAACTTGACCGACTTTTGACTTTATAATTTAGCGGCTTTGATTAACAGTGTAGCTGAATACCAGTCACAGTTTTCCAGTGTTGCATTATCTAGAGAATAAAAGGATGCTCCCTTGCATGTGATGTTAGTATCCGTTTGGTGCAGTTAGCGCGAGTAACAATATGCAACACCATTGCATAAGTCGCATATACGTATCACTGGGAAACATGAGGTAAATGGAACGCAGCTTCACTCTGATACCCTGTAGATCGCAGTTCATCAAAATGTCAAACGCCTTGGTTGGTTGGAAACAGAAACCTGTTATAGCCTAAGAATTTTACTAACCTGTTTAGATCGGGAAGTTTCACAATTTGAAATGCATGAGAATTTAGAAGATGGAAATTAAATGGTAGGCCTAATCCGTCAGTGATATTTAGACTTAACACGTAACCTTGAATTTTCTTTTTTTTGGGGGGGGGGGGCTGACCACTGCTGTACCGGTATCAGTTTGAAATGGCTAGCAAAAACATTAGGAACCGTGAAAAATTTTTCTTCTTTTTTTTGGAAATCAGTGGCTACATACGCAACTTTTACTCACCAGCTAAAGAGATTCCACTCCTAAAATACATGGTTCAATTGAACAATAGGGCAATACTTGCTGCTGTTTGCGCACACATTCAACTTTAGGCAATAGCTCTTAGATCAGAGAGCAGTCTAGCAATCATCGGAATATCTTAAATAATCCAGTTGGCCAAGAACCCCCCTGACCTTGAACCTGGCATGTGCTAAAGCCCCCACATACCGGTAACGACCTGAAGTTATTCGCAAGCTTCACTTGGAGGTTTTCTTTTTCTCTATACCGATTTTTACGTTCTCTTCCTGGAAACTTTCTTCGGAGAAGCTTGGGTCCTTTGCTTTTTGCCTAACGTGAAATACGTACAGTATGACACTACACTAAGAACCTAACCTACACACATATGGTGTTGGCAGTTATCTGCATAAGACTGTACTGATATAGCTACTGAGCCATTAAAATCTGTCAATATTTTTGTTTTTTCTTTAGTATGAAAAATCTGTTTTTATAGGATGACGTATTTTTATAAACTTATTATACTATTTTTACAATTTGGGACATATTATTAGCCATTTATAACACTCTTACGATAGATCAGGCTTACCTCTTGAACACATGCTTAGGCAAATTTTAATGAAGGTTGGACACAATGGTGAATGCATTATGGGTTTTAATGGTGCTGGTGAATTTGGAGTCAAATGTCGCCTTGCCTCTAGTTTTGGTTACGACCACTAGCGTACACAGGGGAGGCTGATTGGGCCATGGCGTAAATTTTTCAACACAAGTTTTACTTCAAAAGGTAGCATATCTGACAACAGTGATTGCATGTGAAGACACCTAATTTTTTTAAAATTTCCAAAGGGGAGGGGGAGACCCCTTCCCCTTAGACCCCTCGGTGATCACATCACATACTGCATGCCCCCCCTGAGAGAAATCCTGAGTACGCCACTGGTCAAGACGTTAGTAAAATGTTCACTTCTCACACGCTTTTTACAAAAAGATGGCGTTTGTCAACTTGACTGCACGTACTGAGAATTTCGTTCAGTAGTGGGTGCGTTTTAGTCGACTGTTAGTAGGCGTGGCCTAGTTCTAACAGACCTAACAGCCAGTTGAGGCTGTTAGTTCTGTTAGATGATTACCATGGCGAATGCGTCTTTCGGGTGACGTCACAATAGACATGTCAATCAAAAACTAACACTAACAGTTGACAAAAACGCACCCAGTATAAAACAAAAATTTGAAGACGGACAGAGGGCGCCTGCAGTGTTTCTCAATAAACTGTGTACAACTAATACAACGGTCTTCAGTAACACTACCTTGCCTCTCTCTGATGTAGGAATAGTTTTGGTATAGTAGCAGTGGCGTACGCAGGGGGGTTTAGGCCATGCCCCCCTCACGGACGCCATTTTTTTTTTTAGATCCTAAAAATACGTAATTTTTTAACACAAATTTTACTTCAAAAGGTAGCATATGTGGCACCAGATTGCATCTAAGGACACCTAATTTTTCAAAAAATTTCCAAAGGGGAGGGGATCCCTCCCCTTAAACCCCCCCAGGCCGGCGATCACACAACATACTGCATCCCCCCCCCCCTTGAGAGAAATCCTGTATACTAGCCCCAGGTGTTCAGAACTTTTTCATTCAATGTGCCAAAATTTGGGGTTGTTATCAGTTGCTGGTACTTCGTCTGAGTTAGATTACATACTTCCTTTTACCAGTCTTCCCAAATCTCGCTAATTTGTTTTCTTCTGCAGAGCTTGCAAGACGGGTCCTCTGGTCTCATAGCTCATGAGCTATTCCAAAGTTACCCTGCGGAGCGGACTCGGTTTGTTCAGTACTCCCTTTACAAACCACCGACTGAACAAGGACACATGCACCAGACTGCTACGTAGGCAATTCCAAAGTAAACAAGGTATTTTTAATATACTGTATAATTTATACAGTATAAACTTGGTTCCACTTCTGTTGTCAAAAAGTTATTTATCTTGACAAGTGGTGTCTTAACCGTTATTAACCATGTCACTTTTACACTGCTCGATATTTTATTGAATGCTACAGTGTGAATAAAACACTAGTTTGTACTTCTTTTTGTCGTTTTCTTCCCATGAACAGCAGAAAATGACAAATGCTCCCTCTGAGCAGGTGAGAAACGCGTGATTCTTTTACCTGGGACGGATAGATGCAACTACAATTTCTTACCCTAAACTTATCCTTGACCGTACTAGATCATTAGTTTTCATTCATTCTTTCTGATTTCTGTGGAAATTTGGGAAGAATCGCCCTTATTTTTTCTGGGAAAAATTTTGCCCATGGGATATGTCCCTACACTTGAAAACCCCTGACGAAAACTATTGTTTATGCATACATTTGTTTCTTTTGATTTTGAATATCGTTAGGGAATGTTTCTTAAGGACGAAATTAAAACAATATCCTTGCAGTCTGTGAACTGCTCTGTAAGCTCTTCACCCCCCCCCCCCGGTCAGCCTAGAACCCATTTCGGACCTGATAAAATGGTCAATACCTGCTTGAACTTGAGACTGAATAGATGGAATTGATCATCTGTTCTTGTCTACATTTGAGAAGATACACGTAAAGTTAGGTACGAATAGCACTTCAATGATAAACCAGTCAATTTCCAAAAGTAAATCCTAAACGCATGAAGTTTATGTTGTGCACGTAATCTATTCTTAAAATGTGTGCTGATATTGACCACTTTTTCATTTAAATAAACACAAACGTTTACATACACATTTAAACGAAGAGTATCAGCCTTAAAGTTAGACTAGCGGCGAAGTCTGAAAATTTCCGACCCACCGGTACAACTTTGTACAGTTGTAAAAGCTGACAACTACCCTTAAAATGTTCTCTTAGGATACGAGTTTTCATTTTCTGTTGGTGGTCACCTTTCAAATGTACCCGAACATGGTATTTAGGAGGGTCAAAGTTCACGAGTCAATTTTCACCCTAAACTTCAACAATCTTGGCACTATGCATGTTTGCTTCACATTCAGTTTTTCATGGGAAGGCTTTTCCTTCAGTCTAGTGTGGTAACTATTTTAGATAACTTAAGAATAAACATCCCTGAACTCTGATCATTGTATAAAACCCATTGGTTATCAATTCTTACTGTGGTTACATTGAATATTTTTTTTATTAAAAGTTGCTAGTTTGCCCCATTACAAATTTACACGTTATGATATTTTAATATATCTTATGCATGTTTTGCCACGTGAAGATAGAGAGTCTCTCAACAAAGACAAGGTAAGATCGTTCTACTTTGCAATATAATGCTCTTCTTGTAAACAAATTGACCATATCGAAATTTTGACTGCGTAGTGGATCTCTTTAACTCAGTTCTGCTACACAGGGTAATCTCAGCCAAGGGCTAAACGAAAAACCTCGTCAGCTGTATGCAGACTATTCAAATTTAAAAACAATATCTGGAAAGGTTAGCGAAAAAATGTGGCAATGTTGTTTCGCTTCAGTGTCAACTTATCATTTGTTGTAAACAAATTAAGATCTTTTTCATATAATTGAGGCTTCTGCCCATACTTTTATTAACACCTTTAGGCTATATTGCATTAAAAGAAAAAAATTATTCCTCTGGAAGTTTTCATGTTGAGCTTCTGAAGACAAAAAATCAGAGTGGTCATTACAAACTTAAAGCACTTTGTAAGCAGGAAAGGTAGTGCTGAACAGCTGAGTTTTTCATTATGAAAATGCGAATCCCATATCAGATGTAAAAATTGTAAAATACAATCCTCCACCTTGAAAATGTGTCACTACAATCTTGCCCTAATAGTACGTTAAGAAAGTAAATAATTAACAAATTCTTCGCTTTTTTCTTAAAGAGAAACATTTTGAGTATCCTGTGAATTGAAACTGGCTTCATCATATAAAAAACCGAATCACTAAGCGCTTTTAGAGCCATTTTCATCAAGGCCCTTAGCCAGATAACGTGCTGAGCGGGCGAGAAAGCTCCTAGACTGCCAGAGGGAAAATTATTTTTAAGGGA
Source organism: Holothuria glaberrima (assembly GCA_009936505.3). Taxonomy (NCBI): domain Eukaryota; kingdom Metazoa; phylum Echinodermata; class Holothuroidea; order Aspidochirotida; family Holothuriidae; genus Holothuria; species Holothuria glaberrima. The sequence goes on along the minus strand of WURT03125681.1, from coordinate 6,471 downwards.
ATACGAGATCTGTTAACATAAACGGCAAAAGTAATTTTTTTGTTCTTACAATTTCCACCACACTTAAATGTTTGTGGGTCAGTCCCACTGCTCCTAAGTTATGGACCTGTATTATCGAACCTGTTTATTCGACCTGTATATTCTTCCGATTGGTCAACCGGTCAACACATGGTTGTTTTAACAAGGCTGAATCTGAATCTGGTTGACCCCTGATTTGGCCAAACAATTTATACTTGTTGCTAGGCCAAAGGAATTATTGGTGGCACCGCATCTCCTCCCGAAATCCCCCGAGTTTGCTGAATGATTATTACCTCCAATTATTTGCCGACAAAAACGTATTCTGCTAGACAAAAAGCATATGGATGAGGAATCTGTTTCCTAAATATCGTCCTCGCAATGATAGATCAGGCTGAAATTAAACTAGTAATCCCAAAGTGTGATTATTAAACACAACATTACGAAAATGAAAGCAAGATCATATATGCAGAACTGCAACGGCAGGTACGGCATACCACTTTTCAGCAAATATAAAAAAGATAATAATAAAAAAATGTTAAAGTGAAGATTAAAAAAATAAAACAATTATTCTCCCTTTCTCCGATACTCCTGACAATGTTGTGTTATTGTGTTACCGTAAGGGCGCCATGTAGTAAGTTACTTCAAAAGTTGACAAATATAGCACCAAAATGTTTCTGAGAACACGTAATAATTCAAAAATTTCTCAAATGGAAGGGAAACACCCCCTCCCCTTAGACCCCTCCCCCATATTAGTCACCCCAGACCCCAGTTTCGGCCGTACTACTTTAAAAAATCGTTTCGACGCCTCTGCATATATGTAACGTATCGGCAGCCCTCTACAAGCTTCCTTGAATTCATCATAACAGGATAATTTTTGAGAACTGCGAATTACTTTATTAAAAGGATTTTTTTTGCAGATGAAATCAAGTTTTTTTATAGATATGTGTCATTTCTAGGCCTAAACTTAAAAAAAAATCGATCGACTGATGCGAGAATCATTCACTGGCTTCGCAATACTGGGAAACAACTTTTAATTATTGCTTTCCAACCACAACTCATTAGAGTCTAATTATTCACAAGTAAAAAACTGAATTAAATTCATGTAACAATTACCATGGGTGTACGGGACATTTCTAGGGGAGGAGGAGACTATGACCATATTAATCCGACCAATGGCCCGATTTTCACATGCCAGAGAAATAGACATTGCACTAGGCAGGTTCTCGACAAGGGTAGGTGCGGAGACCATAGCCCATGCAAAGCTTCGACAAAAATGACGGATGACTGGAAAGAAATGTGGTATTTTTAGTGAAGGAAATTTGCAAATTTGGGTTTTGTAATTTAAAAAATGTAAAAGGTCGGGTTTGCAATGTATTTTGGACAACCGAAAATTTGGGGCTTTGATTGAAGCAGTTGACCTCTTTGAGAGTAAGTCAACTAAACCGTTGGGACGACCAGTCGCCGCGGAAGATTAAAAACATCGCACACTCTCAATCTCCCTAAAAAAGGCTGGAAATTTTTCGCCTCAAACTTTCCCCCAACGGGGTCATGGCCTCCTCACCCCTGCCAAAGTTGCTTTATAATAACTGAATAAATGTTGTTTGAGGTCATATTATTTTGTGAGGGGTCCTTATGAGGAAAGATATAAAATGCAGATCAAGTTTGAAAAGTGCGACCTTAACACTGACCTTTGATCTTAAACCTGCATGTCGGAAACTTTAAAAAACATTCAAAAGTTATATTTTAGAGGAATTTTCCAGAGAAAAATTCAGTTAGTTCAAAAAATGAAAATTTTCTCTTTCGGGAGGTGAAAACTGCATCTCAATGGCTTGCAGCGTTTGGAAGATACAAATTTTCAAAGAAATGCAATTTTTTCTGTGCAAGTGCATTATGGGAATCTGTGATGTCATTGTTGCACATTAATTTGACATAGAATTTAATTTTTTTATGATATTAATGCCGCTGTAGGGAATACTCATTAACTTGGTTTGTTATACCCTATCTATGGTGCAGATTTGTGCTAAATCTACATGAAAACATATTCAAACATTCCAACAGTATCAAATTTCAAGGACAAACAGGACAGTCAATTATAAAGAAAACAAAAGAAATCTGAGGCAATGTGCCCACTTTACATAACAATCTGTGAAATTGATGAGAACTGGAAGTATTTTTGTCAAAAAATTAGCACTCTTTAATATGAGATATCTCGAGTTAGGTAAAGAGTATTGCTACGGAGTTTGAAGGGCACGAACTGGAAAATTTTTCTCTTTCACATGAGACCCTTGTAAAATGCCATTAGGAAATGTCTTTAAGCATCATCTGTCCATAGTTTTTTACCCCTACCAGGACAGCAATCCGAAAAAACGTTCAACCCCCACCCTCCCCTCCCCCTTGAGAACAGCTGCCTATACGCCTAGAATCTAATCTTATTTTGTTAGATTCCGTTTCTTTTATGAAAAGTAAGTTGAAACGATCAGCACTTCTAAACATACAGAATATCCTGCTATAGGCTGTTATGAGTAAGATCAGCTCCAGCTGTGTTCAAACGTAAATTTAATTTACTGGTTATAATAAGGGTGTGGCCAGCTTTGACGCGGCAAGGTCGATATGCGAATCATTTGTCATAAAAATATCCTCCACTGATATCTTTTGAATTAGAATTTTTATCCCTTTGAAAATTGAAATGAACTTGATATGTATAACACCAAACAGCGTTGTTCTATACGATCTTTTGGGAGAACAATCCCCGGCCGAACGAATGATGCATTGAAATCTTTTATTAAGTTTCAAGTTTATTTTCTACTTTCCGCACATAGGAAGTTATGTACAATATATTAATAATATTATATACGCAAGTACAGAGGATGTGTAACAAAACACAGAAAATTAACATATCAAAAGATAGAAGTAGAGGAATCAGAAATAAGTTAAAACTTTTCTGGTCTGATCCCTTTAATACACGAACGAAATGTTAAGATTTTGTAGCAGACAACCACTTCAAAGGTTGACCATTTCTGAGATAACATACCCTGAACACAAAGAAAAATGCTAATGCTAGCGTTATTGCTAGTTTGCAATTTGATATGTAATGCTGACATTTTTAAGCAGACAACTATTACTTCCAACGTAAACCCTCCTTTACGTCACAAATTTACATATTGCAAATTGTTAATGAAATGTTATTGTTAATGAAATGCAAATAATTTGGAAATCAGTCCATTTTCTATGGAGAATGATGGGAATGCCTGAAATGCCCATTACTTGCAAACTTTCAACGACTTTCTGCAGACAGGTAGATATGACAATTTCAAGTCGCGAGAACTTAGGGCAGACACTTTATTTCAAAGGATTGATAGGGTTAACGTCAACTTTAATACTGTTCAGTTTTAGATTATGACCAGACACCCCACCCTCCCCCTCAAACAGACATGTTCATTTCCACGTGGGGCGTACGCTCTTTCGAAGCACAGTCAGGTAGTCGCTTCTCGACATTTTACAAGGGACCGAACTACCAGATGCGTCTTTTGCACACCGATATTGTACATGCTCTGTCCCGCATATTTCAAGGATAACATTAATGGGAAATACATTCACGACAATATGTGAGCCGGTTCCCTAATTCATCAATAAATGACTCTGTTTAGAAGAAGGGTCTAAGCTCAAATCAAGTTTTGATATATTAGAGGGGTACTTATTCTAAGGTGAAATTTCCATTGAAATCCGATGTGTGGTTCCCAAGATATCAGCAGATAAAGTTGTCACATTTTGAACACAAAGTAAACTTGAAGCAAGCACATATGATATCATAGCCTCACATCAATGAGCAGTCGGGAAATTCTGTCGCCACCCATGGTCGGTTTACTTATTTTGGCTCTCAAGAGGGCCATTTTCTGCGATAAATCCCAAAATTTTTGATACGTTTTGCCCACTCTTCCTCAGTTCCGTTACTAATAGCTAAATATAGTACAAACCCTTTCCGGCTTTTTAAGTAACTTATTGAGTAGAATAGCCTATATAGATTTATGTAAATTCTGGGAATTTCATCTCATTTCGCTTAACTATAAGTTAATGTTCTCTTGTGCCTGTCGTGAGGTACGGTTAGTGACTCGAGGAGGGAAGCAGGGGCGTCGATTTGATTTTGGAAGTGGGGGGACATCTGACCTAAAACTACTCTCCTGTTCTGGTGAGGAGTCTATAAGAAGAGGGTACCCAGATGAAAAATGGTGCCAAATGTTTCAATATAGGCTATGGGGTTACTATGAAAATTGGGCGCATACTTCATTATCCAAAGGAAAAACTGCATGCAGGCTCAGCAAGGGGTGGTGCTTTGATTTGCCGACATGGAGGCCAAGCGCCTTGACTGGGACCAGCTACTCTAAGCCCTGATAGATGCAGTGGGCTGCCGAAATGATTTTGACCACAAAATATAAGGCGCGCGAAGCGCGGCGAAAAAAGTGGGTTTATATTGAAAAAGATTGAATAATTTTAATTTCAGTAAGAAAAGTGAAAAAGTTTGTGTTTCTTATAGAGAATCTGCCCTACTTAAGAGCAAACCAATAAATTTGATGGGCGACTGCACGGTCTCCGTCGGGAAGTACATTCTTCATCTTACCCATTAAGGCTCCCAGACGAAACTGATTTTTTTCTTACAACGTATGTTTGTCACGATGGTGAGGTTGAAGGAAGAATCTTCCAAAAGATAGGGTAAAGAGGTCAGAACTTCGTAACGTTGTATTTTCGTGTTCCTCTAGAACTACGACTACAGTATTTATGGAACCTTTAACGTTGAATAAATCCAATATGTTTGAAATGACCGGCGTTACAGCTAGATAAAACTGAAGATGAAAGCACGCGTAGCCCGCGAAAATTTTTTGAAGTTATAGGAAGCATTGTGACAGAACGTACGGCCAACGTACCTGATAAAGAGGCACGTGGAATACCTTCTGAGCATATCTATGTCTTCACCACAGTTACCTCACTTTTGTAGTTTCAGGTGACAAAAAGTGGGGGGGGGACAAATGTGTAAGTGTTCCCTACTTTCAAAAAAAGTGGAGGGGACATGTCCCCCGTCCCCCAAATCGACGCCCCTGGAGGAGAGTATAATGCAAGGTGTGCCAGATAGGGGCCAACTGCCCTGGCAGCTGACCTGAATAAGCTTTAAATATAAGTACAGATTCTTTTAAGTGTATGCTAATCCAAAACCTTTAACGTACTTTGCAATTTCACAGTTTAGATTCCGGGAAAAACATTAGCGTGGAACTATTTTCCTCTGTTATAAACAAATTTGAGGCTATGCAATATATGCTCCACAACGGCATGATATAGTACATAGGTTTTTTTTTTCAAATCGCATCTCACCAACCCTTCGACGGCACGGGGGCTGTCGGGGCTTCGGGTACCCCGCGGAGCGGACTCTGTTTGCTCAGCTCCTCAGCTTCACATACCACCAACTGAACAAGAAATATGCCGTACAGTCTGCTGCGTGGACAAGGTTTGAGTCGCTGCCCCCGTCGGGAAAATCCTGGTGCCACCCCTGCTGGACCACTACCGGTTTGACTTACGGTTCTCTCTAACCGCATCGCTTATCAACACTTTCAGTCGGCATTTGCTTCTACTCAGTCGGCAAATACGGCACCACACCCCCATTAAAAATGTTCTGGCGACGCTCCTGTAAGTAGTAATGAGAATTGCAAAATGTTGAAGTAAACAAGTTTTATTAGTAATGTTAAGTAAAGCACTAGAGGAGGCGGTTCTCATAAAAGAGGGTTCTATTTCACTTGGGATAAGTTTCTGGATTTCGCTTGCAATGGGAGATGGCCCGAGGGACTTTTTATCAAAAGCAGTTTTATTTCAACATTAATGCAGCCGTTTTAAAAGATGCTGGTAGTGCGTCTTTGAGTTAGGCTATTTCTTCACAGTCTGTGCGCATTTCGTTAATCTGATTACTGCAGAGGTGCTTGCAAGACGCTTTCTCTGATCGCCGAGATCAGTCAACCGTAATCATAACCAAGGTAAATATTTTTACATACAATATAATTCATTTCTTTTCAAATGGAACACTGCTGACGGTTTTTAATTTTTTCTTGAGGTTTAATTTATCCATAACAATACAAGCATCAATTTATATAAACATAACAGTTTTACATACCAATTTTCAGCCAGTCAAAAGAATGCAGTATTTACATGAAAGATACGAATACGCTGAAACAAGGTAAACATTGGGACATGAAGACTAATATGCATGGCTAAGGGGTATCCAAAAAGCTCGGGGGAGTTTATGTATGGACCCCTATTAAACATTACAATAATAACAATTCCTTCACCAGGTCTACACGGAAATAAAATTTCAGATATGAGGCAACGTAATATATATTGTAAAGCACCTTGCGTGAATAAATGCTAACAAATGTGATGGATTTACTCCAAAGGATGGAGTTATACATCTAGTCG
>WURT03125648.1:0-11638 GCA_009936505.3 Holothuria glaberrima | reverse complement strand
AGGATCAATTTTTAAAGTCTTTGGTATGACCCGGCCAGGATTCAAACCCCCTACTTTCCGGCTGCAAGTCGAATGCTCTAACCACTTCACCAGCTGTGTGACCTCCACTTCTTATCAGCCATGTACACACTATAAACAAACCGGTATTGCAATAAGAAAACTACCGCAAGTTGTTGTGTGGCAAAACTCACTTGAGATTCATTACTATTTGCCTTGGAGAAAGCAAATTATTCGAGATGGATTTTTCATCAATTTTCACCTAATACTAGATGCAGGTCCAGAGCCAGACACTGCACTAAAAGGGTGAGATAATTCCAGACCGGGCAAAATATGTTTTAGAGGTCCAAAACTTGCACTAAAATGCATTATAAAGCAATGGGTAATTTCCATTTTCTGGGGAGGCAAAAAAATTTCAGGGGGGCTCTGCACTTGCCCCTCGATCCCCCTTGGCTAAGGGCTTGTCTAAAAGACATCTGTAGACTTTTAATTTCGCACAGTATACAGTAGGCTTATGCATATTTGTGGCATTTCACAGGAATTTTGTCATGGTTAAGTTCCAAATTGTAAGTGAAGGTGAATGGTTAATTAACGACTACAGCAAAAATCCTTATATCAAAGTTTGGTATTTTGCCTTTCCTTTGTTGCTACGAATTCAAAGGAGAAAACTGAGACACAGAAGAAAGACTGTGCTACTTTGTTTGGACATGAAGAAACTTCAATTGAATAGGGAATGCTATACAATATGTAGTATGGATGTTGCTCGCAAGCACGAGCAATACAAGACCATAGGTGTACGGGACTCTTCCAATTTGGGGGGCAGAAAAATTTTGGCTCAAATCTCAAAAAATTGCTCGAATTTCGTTGCAGTTCAGATGCATAAGATAGGTAAAAAAAACACTACATATGTACGAAGCGCACCAAAACTTTTGCATATTTTTCGGGCATTCGATCAAAAATTCAGGAACTCAGTAGAAAATTTGGGCAATCTTTTCACTTCTACTTCATCTCTGCTAGAATTTCACCTATTCTGTTCCCAAATTTTTGTTTTCTGCCGGAATTTTCAACCTCTGAAATTTTTTTTTGGGGGCAGTCTGCCCCCTGCTCCCCACCTCATACCCCTATGTGCAAGACCAAGATCGATTTGGACGAAGCTGGGCACATCAACATATTTAAAACAACCTGCACAAATTTCAGATATTGCACTACTTAGGCTAGGCCCACAAAAGCTACAGCATTCTAGCAGCATAGGCTTGTGCATTGGGTTGACAGTAAGTGTGGCCTTGCTTCTAGCAGTCTATGATCTGTTTTTATTTTCGCTGTAGCCTGTAAATAATGATTTACCTAAAAGTTTGTAGATACGCTAGAGAAAAATTTGCGAGAAACATTTTGACATCCGTAACAACCCAATCAACTGAATATGGGGTACATGAGAACACAGGATAGAAATCACGATGTTATACCTGCGGTTTTGCCTTGGTATAAACACGGGCTAATACCAGTTGGCGCTGGATACGTGAGAATATTCCTAAAGAAGCGTAAAACAAGTGAGCTGAAAATATTTCACTTTGAAACTTTACAGAAATGGGTGAGACGAATCATAAAATAGAATAACCATTTTGGTCATGTATCTAATGAGGCACTAGAGTAATGCTGAAGGAGGAAGAATGAGTTGCCTTAAGTGTAAAAGAGTATGACTGGTGATTTTAATCATGCAGTATTGCTTTGCGAGGTATGGTATCATGCTAAATGGGCAACTTACTCAAGGCTTCCCTTCCATGTCTTTCTCAAAACAATAACAGAGAAAATCTATCACCAATTGTATTTAGAGATACAATCATACAATTCTCAGCCCAATCTATTGATTAAATGTAGTACAAGCATAATGTAACTTAACTATATATGTACAGCCAGTTAAAAGGAAATATTGTGTTTGTTTTACTGAAACTTTTCATATTTTTTAAACCAAAATCAATAGATACAGAATGATAGACAATTCAAAATAAGGCAGTACAGTAGCTTTCTTTTTAAGAAATAAGGCTCTCACGGGAAGAAATCCAGTTATTTGTTGCACAAAAGTAATTTGTTCACCCAAACTTTCAAAAATTCAAATGATGCAACATCCATAATTCTTGTAATGCATGATATTTTCAGGAGATAAAGCTATTGCTAGAGTTTATTGGTGAGACATACTGGTTAGAGGTATTTTCTTTGTATGCCAAATTGGTGCATTTTAAATGCAATATTTCCCTTTAAATAAAATTTTGAAAGGATGAGATGAATAACAACCTTGTATCCTTCGTCAAGTTGTTGTTGTCTTTTTTTTAGTAAGCCAAGGTCAGCTTGTTGATCACTGCTTCACAGGGGTCCTTCTTTCCTGTTCTTATTGTATTTCTGCACTGAAACGCAGCCCCAAGGATAAGAGGTGTTAAACCTACTTTTTGTTCAGTCATTCTTCAGTATAATAGATTCCAGTTATATCAATTAGTACTGCTCTGTCAACATTGGTTAGGGAAATAATTCCACTTGTTTAAAAAACAAAACTGTCCTTGAAATAAAATTCAAAAGCCTTATTCCAGCTTATAGAAGCTTATGGTTTCATGAATAAGAACACTAATAGGCATTTCAACTAATCAATCATTCTCAGCACCACTAATATTGAATAAACTAACTTAGATTCTTTAAAAAAAAAACTTCAGAAAATAACTTATTCGAAGACTTAACTTTTTATTAAGTGTTTTGTGATTATTTTATCAAAGGCCCAGCAAAAATCTATCATAGACTTTGATGTGCACCCAGGTGTAGAAAAGGGATAAAAAAGATAAAAAATTCTCACAAACAGGAACCAGAAAGCCAAAGGGACTTTTGATTTTTTGCCGTAGAAAATGTTGAGGTTTTATTGAGAATTCTTGATTAATTTTGCTTTTCGATCTCTGGTGACCCCAGATGATCTTTGACCTCCCAAAAACGAAAAGGTCCCTCCTACAACCATAAAGCATCCATGTACCAAGTATGAAACCTATCCAAGCTTCCTTTATTGAGAATGTGACCCCTGCTGACCCCAGATGACCTTTGACCTCCACCAAAGACAACATGGTTCTTCTCACCATAAGGCATGCATATACCACAAATGAAATCTATCCAAGCTTCCTACCTTGAGATATCTTGTTAACAAGGTTTTCAGTGTTTGACTCTGTGACCCCAGATGACCTTTGACCTCCACCAGAAACAATAGAATTCATCTTTTCACAATAACACATCCATATACCACATATGAAATCTATCCAAGCTTCCTATCTTGAAATATTGTGTTAACAAGGTTTCCAGAGTTTGACCCTGATGACCTTCCACTTCCACCAAAAACAATAATTGACCACCATACCACATCCACATACTCCCTATGAAATCTATCCAAGCTACCTACCTTGAGATATTGTGTTAATATGGTTTTCAGAGTTTGACTGCCATGGCCCAAGATGACCTTTGACCTTCACTAAAACAACAGGCTTTTCCTCTCAACATGACAAATCTATATACCAAATATAAAAAGTGTCTGTCATTGCTCTCTTGAGATATTGTGTTTACAAGCCATTTGTAACGAGGTTTCACACTATAACCTCCAGTGACCTCAACTGACCTTTGATCGCCACCAAAAACAATAGCATTCTTCCTCCTGACATGAAGAATCTATGTACCAAATATGAAAAGTGTCAGTTATTGCTACCTTGAGATATCGTGTTTACAAGCTAGGTGTCACATACATACACACCATAATGCATTCGGTCGCGTTACGGTGTTTTCCAGCTTTCACCCGAGCAAATGAAGTTCTGCCTGGGTGTCATGTGACCAAATTGTACCCTAGTTATTTCATGTTTTTATATTTGAGATGGCTAACGGCTCACACTGCAGAAGCCCCACATCTTTCACACTTGACTGAAGTTACCAAACTAATCATTTCACTCACAGAAGCTGGAACTAACTTCCTTGTAAGCTCTTGTATTCTCATTCCCAGTTGGTCTTTGTCAGGAAGTTGCCATGGCTACCCCCTAGTCATATTTCAATTCCAAGGTACTGTCCAGTTAGTTGTGGTCAGACTGTTTATACTTGAGGGGGCCTTCATTACATGACAGTGGACAATTAAGTAATTATTTGCTTGGCTGGTTGCAAATTCAGCTAAAAAGTGTAACCGCACCGAACGCCTAATGCATACACACACATGACACCACCATCACACAGATTCCTTATCCTTTCTTCAACAAGGAATTAATAAGTGAATCAGCCATCAGCCATTACAGTGATGACTTAGTCCCAGATCAGATAGTCCATCACAGGCTCATAACAGATGCTGTCCAATGTATAACAGATGAAACCTCGTGAGAACCTGCTGACATTTCATTGTGTATACAAGCATTATATATTGTTTACAACAGCTATATCTTGTTTCTAAACTAAAAGCATTCACTTTCTTTTAAGGTCTGCACTGCAATACCATGCACACAGCTATTGGGCAACAGCTATAAACAGGCACACAATTTTTAATCTAAACTCTATGATACACCTTGAAAGCTGTGAGTTCTACACTTGCACAGAATCACCGAGGTATTGATTCAATATCACATAACACCAATTTAAACTACAAACATCCCCCTATTCAAATAATTAAAATACATGACAGAATCTGCTTTGATACGATGAATAAACAGCTCCACTGTGAGTAGTATGCATACTGTAATACCAACAGGTTGACTGTCATTGAATGTGAACAGCTTGTGCTATAGAGCCAGCAAGCTGTCACATATCACAGCCTACTGTTACAATCAGGTCAAATCCTTCACACCCCATAAACACTTTCCATTCAGTGACTTTTTTGAAACTCTCAATTCCAAGTCTATGGATACAAAGCCACACAACAGGTGATTATTGGAAGTGAGAAGTAAAAAACGATTACAATCAACTGGTGTTGATGCTGGTACATGACAAACACCTTTGTGTGATGCACAGTCACTCAGTTATATGAATGCTGAACACTACTCAGAATAACATGTACATAAAAACAGGCTCTAACAGCAGCATCAGTAAGTAATACATATGCTGAAGACCAACAAGAGTCAACATTTTTGTAGTATTATACTGTACAGTGCCACTTATCCTTTAAGCATAATGCATTACATCTTGGCTTATGGATGAAAAATTGTCACAAAGACAGGTTTATATTTCAAATTACAGTATATTGCCTGCGAAACATGAAACAATTCATACAAAGCTGCAATCATACCATATGTGGTCCATCTTACAATGGTGACACATTGCGAAGTTTTAACCCCATCTTATCTGTCCTGATTTAGTTAAATGAACAATCAGAATAAACAGTGTATGTGTTATATGTGTGTAATATGTTCAACTGTTTAATGAGAAAGTGGTGGTCATGTTTACAGATACTTGGCATGTTCACTGGTCATCACTATTTTACACAGTACTGCTGTATACTTGTCCAAATTAAATGAGTAATGTAAGATGACAAAGCTTCCAAAATGTGAAATTCATGATGATATGTGAAAACGACATGCATCTTGTTTACAGGACAAACGAAATCACCCCAATTTGAATTTATAGTATCCCCTGGTATCCTAATTTAGGAATGGCTCCTTTTAATCATGTGACAACTCCTTCATTTACCTTTAATGTTAGTGTTTCCAGAAACATAATAAAAATTCTCGCAAGAGAAATAAAAAAATGTGTAAGATTTAGCTGATATTCAAAAATAAAGTTGGGGCAACTGCTTATTCCCTTAAAGACAATCACCACTCCAGAAAAAGCATGTTAGAGAACACAACCATATTAACTGAAATACAACTCTTATAGCTATAGGTAAATGCTAACAGTATATACCATCTTAAGTGACCTCATAGGGGAACCTACAAGTGACTGATTTGGGGAAACACTGCAAACAAATCATAATTAAGGCAGTGAAGCATTTAGTTCTCTGCTAATATTCCAAATCTAAGCCAAAACCACAATTGTATTCAGATTATGTCAACTCATTTCCATCTATTTTATATCAAATACACAGCAGGTCCCTAATGGGGGATCATTTCAGGGCCAACTTGTTTTACAAAACTGTATGTGATGTGGTGATGATAGTAAGCACCCTCTAGGGTACTGCAAGGAGCCATACACTAACTGTACAGTTCACCAACTGTTGACAAATTCTCTCCCAAGTAATTCCACCATTGTTACATAGAAAAGTTAAAACAATATAAAAGAAGACATTAAAATGGTCTTCACTGTGTTATAGCTACTGTAGGAATGATATCATCTAACCTCACTTTTTACGGAGATCAGACTTCCCCCAAGAGTACAAGTAAGAGCCTTTTGAAATATGAACACTAGAGAAGTACTGCAGAAGCTTATCCTAGCAAACTAACTGCAGTGTCCTTCCAGGGGAAATCGTGTACAGTACCATAAACATACAAAGAAAAGAGTACAGTCCATTCATGGTTGGAAGTACTACTGTACCTTGGAGGTTGTCCTTAAAAGATCAAATAAATGTTATTTTTTATAATGTATTCAGTACTCCCAGAACTTTTCATTCTGCATCCTACCCCTTCCCCTCTTAGTACAGTAGCATGCTTGCCTTCAATAATACATGAAAAATACATACTGCCCCAAGAAATTTGAGATAAAACATGTCTTGGGAAATTACAGGCATAATTGTAACAATGCATGGCAAGGAACATTCTTTCAAATAACAAAGTCAAAGTTGTATAACCAAGTCTTTTTGTTTGCAGTAAGTCAGCAGGGCTTGAAATAACCAGCAGCACCGACAGCCATGGCTGTCGGGCCCTTGCTGATGGCTGTGGTGCCCCTCAGTACATGTCCTATGAAATAACATAGACCTACAGCCAATTTGCTCATTTTGGCTGTGCCCTTTTTCAAGCTTATTTCAAGCCCTGAGTCAGGATAACTAGCTTTATTTTACTAATTGCCTCAAGTCAAGTAACTGACTTAAAGGGGAAATCTTATCCCCGACAGTTACAATTCTGCCAACTTAGTCCTAGCCCCACCCAGAACTGTCTTTAGCTTCTCCTTAAGCAGACATAAACATAGTTTATGCTTAAGGCCACGTCCCGGTGAGCACACAAGGCCATAATGTGTAATCAAACACTCTATGAGCTACTCTGCACCTTTTCAATTTTGTAACTGATGCCAGTCAAAGAGCAGTCACTAATTTAGACTTTTGCTTTCCCCCAAGTAAAAGATATGGGTCTGCTTGGGGTAATGAGTACAAAATCATCCACAACACACTACAAATATGCTGACAACCTGTTATTACTTTTAAAAATTCTCACAACACTGAGCAGTACAGTCCTAATGTGCTTCTTAAAAAGTTAAGGACAAAGACTTTCCACTTTCAAAGCTAGATTACTGTATGCCATGCTTAATACTTATAATAGTATAGTTCATTCCATGAGTAATATTATCACAGTTAACATAGTTTTCTCACTTCCTGGTTGGCACACAAGAAGGGGAAGTGAAGAAATGAAAATGAAATTTAGGCCATCGTCTTATTACAGACCTAGACTTTACTCAAGATGACTGATTAGGACAGAGTGAAAACAGGAAGTAAAACTTACGAGCAAGGCAATTAAATTATAAAATTAAATTCTAAGATAAACAATATGTGCTCGTTACCAATCAAGACTCTTATATAAACTATGCCATGATACAAGATTACTGTGTGTAGTATTAAACCTGATAGTTGGGAAAAACTTTGTCAAACAAAGCAGCACTTGCTAATATTTCAAAAATTAACGTAACTGAACATTCGTTACTAACTCAAGTTACTCAACCTATGGTAGTACTGTACAATATAAAGTTGTTTTACCAAGCTCTACCAAGAAATAATCAGCATTTGTACATTTGGTGGTATGCCTCCAGCAAATGTTTCACATCACTTTGTTAAATGACCTTTTGAAAAATATTGACTGAAAATTTTGGAATGTGGTTCTATTGTTTCTTAAGTACATGTACAGTATTTTTGTCATTTCTTATTCTTAAGTACATACACTACTTAATCGAAAATTGGCTTCCTCTCTTCTACAGTAGATTATTACTGAAGCTACATGTACAGAATTAAAGACAGTGAGAAAGATGCGGGTCCATACAAACTAAGGATTGACTTGAAAATTTCTTCAACACCCCGAGATATACATTAAGTTTACTTATTTGTCAACACAAGTGTCTTTTCAAGAGTGTAACCAGCAGGTGACAACTTTTAACTTCTATACTGACCATAAGATGTGGAAGGGGTAAAAGCAATAAGATAAGAAACCTGATGTGTCTCATGTTTTTAATGTACATTCACTTGCACAAATAATCATGTTATTAGCAAAGAAGATACACAGTACCCCTTGCATGTTCTGACAATGCATACTATGGCAGTGCTGTGGCAAACTAGGAGCCATTTTTCACATTTTCAATCAGTTTTTTTCAATATTTTTGAAGTGGCAGGTTTGTGTCATCAGGTTTGCAGATTTGGTCTTCAGAACTGCATATGTGTACCTCATGAAAGCGATAGCACAAATTTATTTCATATTTATGAAATTTTACTCAACATTTAAAATTTCATCATTAAAAGAAGTCATCATCTTGGCTTAAATTTTTCATTCTCTAAAGTTTGAAATATAGTACCTACTTCAACAAAATGCCTACAGCTTTAAAAAGAAATTCTTGTTCACACATCATAAAGTTACAGTACAATAAAGCTCTGACTGTCTGGTGTCCACCAACTTCTGCAGTTTAACCTTCCACAAACAATTCTGAAAATTTTCCACAATGATTTTTCAACTTTAATTTTTCTCATATTTACTAGCATTTCCAGAATTTTTATATTCCATGATGTTTCTTCCAAACATCAAGGAGCTAAAACTCAAGTTACAAGGCAAACATTAGCCTTCTCTTATTTCCCCTTGACAATTCCACTTCTTGCAACAATTACTGTATGTGTCTGCTAAACACAATCAATGATGGATGATTGATTGAACAGTTTTACAACTACATGAAGGGAAAATAAATTATTTAAGAACATACGACCTCCAAACATAGAAAATACTATATAAACATGAAAATTTGGTGGAAGAGGTTCAAGGAATCATTTGGGACTGACTCAGGACAATCAACAGTTCTTTTATTTTCTTCTTTCCTATCCATGCTTCATTATCAAGAATAACACTCAGGGAATACAAGAGATAAAGTTAGTGACAGAGGTGACAAAAGGTAGCATTCTTGCCTTAGGGGTACTTGACCCTAAAAACATTTTATACAATCCTTGATGTGTTTAATTTCTGACATCATGGAGAAATTTCAATTTCAAACTTTCACATTTAAAAGTTAGAACATGACTGCCCCAGGTTATTAACTAGTACCAATACAAGGGCAACATGTATACCGCTGACCCGATGCTTTTAAATCAAAGCAACTGCTAAAACTTTCACTGCTCTTGATTTCAATTTAGGGTAGGAAGTATCAACAAATCAACCACTGAGCACTATTTTCATCTCATCAGAAAGAACATAACCATGAAACTGCCCAGGTTTTAACGGTTGCACACTAACTCAGATGTCCTACCTGTTTTGCTGTTTTAATACCTTTTTTCGTGGACTTCCTGCAACTATCCCTGGTTCCATAAACCTCAACTCTCGCACCTCACCTCACCCATTCCCCCTCCCCTCTGTGCAAGGGCTCCTGATAAACCAAACAAATCCAAACTCACACCACTGTATCTACTCATACGATGAAATGTATTGTATTTATAAGCGTGTAAAATTGGTCCCATTTCAATTTTTAAAATACCAATCACACTGATTAGAACCTTTTGGGTTTTTCAGCATGGAATTGTACCTCTACTACAAATCATGTACACTGACTCGGTGGGCATACTGAACTACATGAATAGGTGGAAAAACACACTTGTAGGCAAAGTCTTTGGGTTTCAACTACTGAACATGGGCACTAACTCATTGAAGTTGCCATGTACTGTATGAACGTATGTATTTACCCTTCATAGAATGTTTGTCTAATTAAGCCTGTCAAATGTTGTTTTTACCTTTTCCTGGATTCCATGTACTTCGCAAACATTGCAGCAAACTTGCAGCACAGTGATTGCCTGTAAAGATGATAAAAGTAATTTGTAAAACAACCTAACATTTTCTGCAACATACACATCAAAGTGAGAAAGCATACAGTGTTTCTATTTCATATTGTAACCCTGAAAACATAATCACACTGGTATTTTGTGAATGGTAACAGTAATTTTGTGACTGATATCATAACTTTGATTTATTTACAATTACCCAATTCTTTACTAATGAGCCTAACCCTCAGGATATCACACTGTAACTATACCAATCACAGATGTATGTCTGATGTCATAGTCATGGTATCATGGCCCTGATGCTATTACCAAATAAAAAAATTTAATACCAAATATCTATTATATCATTAAATTTTCCAATATCTTACTCTGATTTAATTTTTATTAGCCTGCTATGGGAATCTTACAGGAAACGACCATCAATACAGTATAAATGCATAAACACATATGTGCTTTACAGAAAGCAGGCAACATCTTGGCAATGTTTCAAAGATAACTGTGAGCTTAATAATCTTAAGTTTGATTAATCATGCAATATGCCTACACAAATTAAACTTAAGATTCATAAGCAGAAATCTTTATGAACCAGGACCCTGGTTGTGTAATGCTGTTTCCTCTGTACAACTAAGACAAAAATGTTACAGACAGTCATACATATTCACCAGGCTGTCATCAAAGTTAACACAAAGTCACTCAATTCTGAAACTAAACTTGCTTGGCAACCAGGCACTTTGTCCTCACCTTTGCATGTTTTTTTTGTTTTTTACTGACTGCAATAGTTTGAACACTGGGTTAATTTCCTCCCTATAACAACACCTCTCTGGCATTTAAGTGGTTGGAGCCAAAGGTCTCACCGAAATGTGGAAAATGAAAGACTGCCTGAAAGAACTTGACTGCAAAAAGTCAAGTCAAGAGATTTACTGTTAGACTTAACTAAACAGAGATGATGTTTGTCTTGCAGTGATTGACAAACAAATGCTACATGAAAACCTGTTTACAGCACTGCAGTGCAGAATGACACACAAATTTCCTTCAATTTACATTACATTGAAATATATAAACATCTACATGTATGTATTGAAAAAAATTTTCCAACTTGACAAAACACAATATCAGCTCTTTGACTTTATTTCGTATAATGTGCTGCCAGGTTATAGCAAAAGTGGGCAGTGCACCAAAAGCTACTGCCCTGGACTGCTAACTAACCTCCTTTGGCTCCTCCCTGTACTGCAGCAACTACCCTGTCTCCCCCCACCCCCTCATCCATGAAGCCACAATCCTGTCTACTATCCCACATCATTAAAATCACTAATAAATTTATATGGCATGATGATTTTCAATCATTCTGAAGAAAATTTAAAACCAGAATGCAAAAATTGCATTGTGGTTTCGATGAATAGCACTCACATAATGCCAAGATGTCCCATTTCTTTCCATCATCGGTTGAATGCTATCTTAATGTGCTGGAAAGTTACAATTTTGTGTTCA
>WURT03125615.1:0-11639 GCA_009936505.3 Holothuria glaberrima | reverse complement strand
CAAAGTCGTTACTTTATGAATATTCATTCAAAAACTAGCTTTTCGCTGAAAACAAGAGTTCCTTTTGGAAGATAGGCGAATTTGGTATCGATGATGACAGAGCTCTCGGCAACTGACCAATTTCTCCAATCCCAAACGTTACATCACATCTGGTATGAGTACCTGCATTCTCGCTGAAAAGAGTTTCACTCAGAATCCACAAGGCGTATCGTCCGAGGGGTGAGAAGGGGGGGGGGAGCTGGGAGATCGGACCGCAATGCTTAATTTTCTAGCAAAACGTATGCTGTTTTGGAGAAAAATAACATTTCAGTTTCAAGAAAATGTGCTCATCCTCTTCCCCAGGTTTATCCGAAAGGCGCTCATGTACAATACTCCAATTAAAAATGTAGCATATTAAAGAAGTTTTATTCTGTTAACCCTAATAGTAGGTACTATTGTTCATTCGTTATCATTTGTCAACACACACTAGTACATTTGAATGAAGTAAAGTGAAATACTGCTTCTATTCAAAATTATGAAGCTGAATAACCTCACTTCCAAGAAGAAAGAAATGCACTGCTTGTGTCATAAACGATTCGTTCACCCAAAGTTTCAAAAATATATATTTAAATGATGTAAACATTTTTAACTTTGATTATACGTCATATTTCGGTAGGAGGAGCAATCGCCGAAAGTAATTGGATAAACTAGATGCTTTGAAAGTAATAAAGTTACTTTTAATATACTGCTGCAATGTTGATGCGATGTTAACACAATGTTAAAAGATGAAAAGCATAATAGATAAACAAGGCCGTGGCTTGGGATAGTTTTAAATTTTTGTTATCCAGCCTCTCTTTTTTAATCATGTCCCACTTGTTCTAATAGTTAATTTGTAAATACCGAATAACGTAAAGTATCTGTCACTTCATAATATAGTACTAAAAGATAAAAGTAGTGTTCTATTAACTTAGACACAATTATATGAAATGCATCAACTCCGCATCACCATACCTTGTCTTTGAGTCTTACATCGCGATATACATCATGTGCGTTAATCTCCATTTTAGTTTATACTTTGATGTAAGTTAAATAATGTGCCTATACTGAGATTAAATCCCAACATTAATATCAAAATTAAACCATCCAAGCACAAGAAAAAAAAGTAATTTAGTGGAACATGCTATCAATACTGATACAATATCATATTACAGAAATACTGGTCCACTAGCATTAATTGATAAAAGAATCCTTATAAGAGCACTTTAATTTTTAGTAGGCAGAAAAAGTCACCCAACCTTTTTGAAGAAAGCTCTTAATATTTGTAGTTTTCTGTGTCTCTGAAGATAAATGTTGCATATTGTACCACTTCCCTGGTGGGCACACCAATGCGTTATTTTGAATAACTGTAAGTATTATAGTAAAAAAAAATGTATGATAACAAGCGTACTAAAACTAAATCAAATTGGAGAGTCTGCGTTTAAAATAAATAAAAAATTTGTATCTCTTATTGGTAAAAGCATTCGAATATATGGCTTTGTCAGTAGTTTTCGAACACCTGTATTGATACAGCTTTAAACGTATTGATGAACAATATTGAGGATACAACACGGCTAGCAAAACAAACCGCGGAAGAGAGACTATAAACTTTTATCTTGGACAACTCAAATTGTTTTCATTAACTGGAGTGAAGTGTTTAAAGGGAACATGCAGTCACCCCATTTTGGATAAATGTAGAAGTCTTCCCTATTTCTTGAATGGCTATTTAAATTCATGTGACCATGATGCACTGACCATGTTAAAATGTCCCCTTGAGAACCCGGGTGTGGTGATAATAATAGACCTCTGGCGGCGGTGCTGGAAATTTGATATACCTCACTTAGAAAATAGAAAAGTTAGGTTTGAAAATCACCATTTTAAGA
This sequence comes from Holothuria glaberrima, assembly GCA_009936505.3. Classification (NCBI taxonomy): domain Eukaryota; kingdom Metazoa; phylum Echinodermata; class Holothuroidea; order Aspidochirotida; family Holothuriidae; genus Holothuria; species Holothuria glaberrima. The sequence continues at coordinate 9,741 of WURT03125615.1, read as the reverse complement.
GTCCTCGATTCAGCATGACCATATTTTTCTCACTGAATTGTGAAGTTTACGAGGATTACCTCCTTCGTTTACCTTGAAAATGCAATATTTAAGTCCTGAAAAATCATGATAGATACTTGGAAGAGAAATAAGAAGAAATTTGTGAGGTTTACCCTGTTGTTTCAAAAAAGTTTTGGGAAAACTGCTGAAGCCCTTTAAGTGATTTTGGTGTTACTATAGCTGCACCGTTTGGAGATTTAATGTAATCAGTGTCATAAAGAAGATATAAATTGTATGAAGGATGTTCACAAAGAACATTCGTGGTCAAAGAAGACACCCCAGCAGGGATATAGTCAACAAGGAAAGGGGCGAGAAGGGGGGAAGTTCCCCTTGACGTAATCAAACACTATGACACTATACTCAAATGCTGCAAATTTCATTGCCCTGGTTATACTTGTAAAGCCCTCAGAACCTAAGGAATCGCAAAGAAGGGTTCATTACTTGAAGAATTTTCCCATGGAGGTCTCGTAACCCACCCCAAAACTTACTTTTCTGAGTTATTCAAACCAGGGAGCTGGAATATAAGCTAAGGAATGAAGCCACTTTCGCGTTTTCAGAGCGAGGTGCTATTTGCAGTTCAAGTATAGCTCAATGGTATGCAGGATAAGCAGATTACACAAGAAGTCTGTTCACTGTAGATCTTTGATGTGATCTCAACCCATGCCACGGGGTGCTTTTAATATGACATAGCCCATGAAGCTGAGAGACAACAGTCCATCGTTAATTACCTGCTAAAATCAGTGAAACTGCTAGAAGCTGTTTTTTTTTTGTGCAAATTTTCCTTCACCTAAATTTATGAAGTTTAAGTTTCTCAAACAAAAATCTTAAAATAAAGAACTTTTGATGCAATGTACAAGGTCAAAAATGCTACTTCCACCACGCTGGGAGTCACCAGGACAATTAACAGATCCTCGGGTACGCTTTTCTACGCAACAAACAAAGCTGGCTCTCCTGGTGAGATAATAAGCAGAGGAGCGTGTCAGTCTTGGAAGGATGAGACTCAACAGCCGATAAACACAAAATAATGAGAATTTCTAAAACCATATAGTTATTTCACAGTTTTGCCAAAAATAGCAACAATTTGCATCCAAGGTACACTAAAAAACATTTCATTGAGGATTGACCTAGCACCCCTTCTCCTTTGACCCCGTGCCCTTCATTTCCATAGAGCAAAACTTACAATAATAATTTTTAAAACATATGGTCAGATAAAAGATTTGTCAAAGACACCACCAGTTTGCATCTAATGCACCCTACGTAGATGTTACTCATCCCCTTCGGCCCTTCCCCCAAGACGTCATCCCTGCAAAAAAATTATGTCTATGGGAGGATCCACCCGGTTTCAACTATTTTTCGCCTTTGGGCGATCTATTTGGATAGTGTGATGAGAGCCTTCTACCCTTTATCCCCCTTTTCCAATAGTGATATCGCCCAAGCTACTATCATGTCAGTAAATGCATTTTGCCATGGATTCATCAAAGTTAATTTTGCACTCTCATGCTCTACTTTAAGAGAGAGATGGGTTGAAGAGACTTAGAAGTGGCAGAGAGGAGAGATGTTTAAAATCTCAGACATTATCTTGTTAGACTGTATAAGACTGTTAGGTCATTTGCAGCGAATTATCCTCGTTTGTCTTCTTACAATACTACATGATACGAGATGTAATGTGGACACGCCTAGCTTGTTTCTTTAAGTTGTTCAATGATTTACATATTGCATGAATCGTTGCAAGTGTTGCCTAAATTCACCCTCACAATTCAAGTTAACATAATTTCAATGTTATCTTCATAGGAGCGAGTATACTTGTTGTTCAATTTTTACCAAGTGGTGTGTATCAAGAAACTGCCAAATGCTTTCCGTCTAGAAACCGATCATTTCACAGGATTCCGTTTAATTAGTATCTCCATGGTTTAATATAGCTATGAACGAAAAGTAGTACATTGTTAAATGCCGAAGTAGTTTAGATAATTTTTTTCTCCTAGGACAAATAGCTGTTGCAGGACAGAGCTATTTAACGTAATTGAAGCTATCATGTCCATGTATATAGTGGCAGAGAGATTGATGCGTATTACCAGGGGGATGTTACTTTGGTAAAAACTCCCTAAAACTTCAGTAACATCTCCCTTGCTATAAATGTATCATTATCTGATAGAATGAACGGTGCCATAAACAATCTATGCCTACTGTGAAGGGTTCATAGGAAGGTTTTTCAATGTGTGAAAAGGGTTTGCCCGAAACATTTCCTGATTAGCTAAGCACATGGCATGTATTTTGCCATGGTGTGTCAATTCACTGAAATAGACATTGTTTTACTCTGGGAAGGGTGTGCCTTCCGCAAATCTGCATCATATGATATATCTATGCTTACAGAAAATTCGGACTTCATCATTGTATCCGATACAAGGATTTTAAATGCTTTGCTTTACCTAAAATGGAAACCTATATTGATGTGAATTACAAATTGTTTTGTAATTTGATTGATTGCAGTCAATTAGCAGTATCTGATGACTAGATTTCCTCGACGAATCATTTTCATTATAGTAAACAAGAGACGTGTTCGTTCTTCCAAAGCTGATATCAGACAGCCAGACAAGCTAAGATCCTTCTAAGGATAACGATATCCACCACTGTATTGTACGGTACCTTAAGCGTAACACACAAAGCCCATGCTACCAATTGGTGTACATTGTGACCCGAAGGTATGAAGACGTAATGAAGTTCACTAAATTTCATACATTGCTAACCTACTTCATAAAAGATGATGAGTTACTTCATAACAGTGTACCGGGTACGCATTACAGTAACAGTCGTCCTAGCATGCACTTGGTCCTTTCATTGTTACTAGGGGGAGTTATTGTGAAAACCGGTTTTGCATGGAGTAAATATTTTGGTTGGTACACCTCCATCTCTTCCGTATTTTGTGTGAGCAACAAGAAGGTGTGATCCTATGTAGAAGATTTTCCGAATTACTTACGGAGTGCATTCTTATGGTCATTTGTCCTGGTTTCATCTTTCCTCCTATATCTTAATAATTGAACATGGAGTTTAGGCAACTGTTTCGATTCTTTGAGCAATGTTTATTTCTTTCTTTAATTGTGAGAAGCAACATTCTAGCTCAGGTAAGTCATCTAACTCTGTCTTCTCTTGTTGCATTTGCTAATTCCTTTTGATATATCTTCTCGAAGAGTTGCAGGTGAAATTCATAAGATAAAACTGTCAAAACGTGAAGATCTACCAAGTCCCAAAAGTTGAACTTAACTCTAAACTCTTTTCCTTTATATAGCAGTATACAAATGATTCAAAAGTCTGATAAAATCACTACTTTCGTGAAGCTTCAATATTTTGCACTCTCTAACTTAATTCTAACTTAAAAAACGAACGTTTAGACACTCTTAAAATAAACTTTGCATATAATGAAACTTTCTTTCAAACCTGATTTATCGGTTTATTCAAATTTCACTTCATGTTACGACGGTCTTTCGATTACAAGTTCATATTACTGTGAAATATGTTACTTTCGAATTCGAAGTTGGCAATTGATAATAACCTATCAGTCGTGTTTATTTTCGAAAGAACCGTCCTGGATGGCATTTTTTCTTTCCTAGACAAAGCATGCAAACAAAACTGCAATATATCCATGTGTCTTGGCAGCAAGGTTTTGTTACCTTTAAAACAGCGAAATCCTTTATAAGCAGTGTAAAATTTACTCCTGTTATAAATCATTTGGGTTCAAATTACTTGCTTACACATCGCATACTTTAAATTCTAAGTTTGCTAATGGAGGAAGAATTATTTACCTTAGCTAAATTAAATGATAAGTTTGAGGTCATCACAGTTAACACATTTCTGTCGATTCAACAGGTTTGAGACAGTTAAAACATAGGTAGATGCATAGGTAGCCGAGTGTGATTCGAAGGTGTATTTTTGACTCCCTACTTTTTGAAGAAAATAGATTTTTCACCAAAGTACATATTAAAGAATTTTCTCAATAATCTTTCTTTTTACGCTTCCTTTACGTATTCATTTTGGGTCCAGCTTAGATCCTGATGACCATTGACTAGACGTTTATTGTTTTCTTTAAATTCAGTTCCCTTCACCGTGTTTGAACCTCCGTCTGAACAGCTGAAACATGTCCTTGATCCAGTCTATGATTAAAATTTATCTTTTTGTACATACTTTTTCAGAAAAGATTTATGTAATCTAAAGAAACTGACCCCAGTTTTGCATTACACATTGTGTCTCACTTTTTTCTACAAACTATTCTGTCTCAAAATTTCTGAACGAAATAGTCTACAATTGTACCTTTTTCGAAACACACAGGTTATTTGCTAATGTTCAAATCAGTATCAAAAAATTTATGTCAGTCGCACATCTGTCGATTTTAGCCGTCTCCACAGGTTCTTAGTTTCATTAGATTGGGCCAGAGCAAAAGAAGACTTGCCTTGCTCCGTCTGCTGGCTAATAAATATATATATATATTTATATTTATACATATATTTATATATATATATATATAACTCTAAGCAGTATAAGACACCGACAGTCACAGGACTTGTAGGGATGGATACCATAATTTATAAGTAATATATATGCAATGCACCTAGAAAATGGAAGATATGAATATTCCATACAGAAATCTTTCAGTCTTTATCCCCAAGCCAACAAGTGTTACCAATATTTTTATACATCTTCACCTTTTACAACGTGCCTACGTCTTGGCAATATAAGATTTAAAAAGGATGATACTGTTACCAAGTATTGACCTATTACCGTATGTGACTGAAGTATGTGAAGTAACCTTATCGAATTCTTTTGTTTCTATTCGCTGGTTTAAAAGTTTAATGACCATATTTAGCGTATTTGATAAGTATCCAAAAATTAACACGACCCTTAAGTTGGGATCTACAATTCTAGCTTGAAATCATCACCTGGTGACGATATCACTTAACCTTTCAAACCTTCAAAGCAGATCTCCAATAAAGAGGATAAAATGGTAACACTTAATCAGTTGGAAAACTTCAAATTGTTGACTGCTTTTAATGTTCAGACTTGTCAACATTTCAAGGCAAAGCAGATAAAAGCCTTCGTAAGAACACGAGACAAAGAACACAGAATTGCCACTCTGAATATTTGTTCATCATTTTTATCTTCTGATGTCATTAAACGTACACACAAAAGAATACAGACTTCCCAAAATCTCATATTTTGGTTTTATTTTGGTTTTTTGTAGAAATAGTCCTCCGAATTTATCGATTTATTACTATTTATGCCCACCAGCTCTAAAACATAAGAATAATGTTACATAAAGCTTTAAGAAATTTACATAAAACACTTGTTTTTTATAATTTAATATTCATTTATAACGACTATCTCCGAAATGATACGATTCATATCCTGAAACAGTTTTCTTAAATTGAAAAAACATATAAACACCCACGGCTATGATTTATCTGGATCAGAATTTATTTTAGTTACTTTTCACTAATGTATTCTGCTCGGACCTTTCTTGTGGTTTAGATAATGACTGAATATATGGAGAATAATGTCGTCCCAGAATTAAACAATTGTGAATGTTAAGATTAGAAATAAACTCAAAACATAAAAATGATTCGTAGTTTGAAAGATCATAACAAAATTTCATTCTGGATTATAAACTCTGATAACCCTTAGGAGGAGACAGTGATCTTGCAGGATGTTATTAAACCTCGTGATTATCCGTCAGCTTAAATACATTCTGGCAATACTGAATGAAATATGAAAAAAAAAATCATGTACGAATTACATTGCTAACTTTATCATTGCATGGTTAAATATGCGAAACGATTTAAAAGGCTTATTTTATTTATTATGTTTTAAAGTATTTTATTTAATATCCTATATAAGTAATGGTTTGTTAAGTAAATGACCACTATGAATTTCTTCTCTCTTTTTCAAATGGTGAAGACGAATCAACAAGCTGGAGCAACAGCTACAGAGAGTAAGTGAATGTTAAATTTTGCTATGAAATATTCAGTTATACTGTTACAATAGGATTATCTATAATTTGTTTAGAGTATATCAGTCTGCAAATTAAGTAAAACGTCAAATTAAAATTCCACTGAGTTGGGCAATCATGAATGCAGAGAGTTGTGGCTACTCTCTGGTTAAACCACTAAGGTGTGAAGGAAGCCCTCCGGATTAAGCAGTCACGGTTGCCTGAAAAGAGATATTGTTAATAATTTCCCAGTAGTAAGCACGTTATTAATTGTTCAACCCTTCATGTAATGTACAGGTTCATCTTATTTCTTCTACCAACGATCTGAGTATCCAAGAGATTGTAAAGAAATCCAGCAGCAATGTTCAGCTCAGAATATAAGTGGGGCTCATCTTATACAACCTGACGGATTAATGGAACCGTTCTTAGTTCACTGCAAAGATGAGTGGACGGTAAGGAGAAAAGGAACTTGCATTGAATATCAATAATAAAGAATTAAAGAAAGTCAAGTCGCAGACACTTCCAAAGACGTTGCTCACAAGTAAAAACTAAACACTTGCCATACAAATTAACACACTTAATTTTATAGTTTCTGAACTATTTTCCAGCAAAGATTTTCAAAATTCCGCCGACCTAATGGTTGACTTGGAAGGATAGTGTAAAACTTAGATGCGAGAGTGGACAACAGGTTGTACAGAAGTACAATTAGCGCTAGGATTTGGAAGGTCTGTTAGGACTACTCATGAAGCTAATTGCATTTTAAAGTTTAACTCGTTTCAACATAGTCATATAGTCATATACACCAGTAGCTTCCATATTTACTTCTATTACGACGTGAATTTATTTCATTGTTAACTCAGTTAATTCTTGCATTACCCGAATTACCCTTCCTTCCCCCCATGTAACGTACTCCTTTCTGGAAAAATATTTTGGAATTACCACGTTTTTTGGTTTAACACGTACGCAAACGCAAAGTGTAACCATAAATGGATTTTGTTATTTCAAAATATTTTGATAAACTGTAAAAGGTAATTTAGCTGCATGTGAATGGTTATTAAAAATTTAATGAAAACAATAGACAAAATAAAAAGATGAGTTTAGATTCTTTCACGCTGCTAAGACTTTATTCCTGGTACAAAAGAGAAGTTGAACAAACCTTCCTTGGTCAAATCTTTACTTTGTGTCAACTTTTATTTGTACATCAAACTGAAAATTTAATTTTACATGATTTCTAGTCACCTGTTTTTTCAAAAATTTACCTGCTATGTTTTAAGCTAAGCCTCTTGTTATCTTAATTTGCTAATTGTGATGGAAATATGAAGACAAAATGATTAGTTAGAACATCACTCTTTATGGTGGCAGGTAATTCAGAGGCGTGTGGATCATTTCGTAGACTTCAATCGAGATTGGACGGACTACAACGACGGATTTGGTTTCTTGAACGCTGACTTTTGGATCGGGAACGAGAAGTTGGCGTATTTGACGAATCAAAAACAATACGAGTTAATGATCGATTTTGAAACCGAGACAGGAGATTCTTATCACGTGATTTACAACAAGTTTCGTATAAGTGATGAATTCAATGATTACAAGCTGATCAGTGTTGGAGAATTTACAGGAAAGCTAGGTACGTGTTTTCTTCATTGCATAATTCCAATTATTTGATCGCAAATTGGGTCTTGGAAGGTAAGGTCAAGTCTATAAATCAAAAGAAAACGAAAGACAACTTTAATTAAGGCATACTTATCTCGGGTTTGCGTTGAAACGTGATCTAGGATTTGCTTTTCTCGTATTTCTATGAAGTAATTCTTTATTAGCGTTTAAGTTAAAGTTATGTCGTAAGACTGAGTGATTCTTAAAACAGTCTTAAAATCAGTTCATTTAATCTTCTGCCTGTGGCGTGGACGTTTACCTTAAGAAGGGGGTATATTTCACGTCAACAATCATTCACATGTCCCCTTATCATATGAGACTCGTTGTTTATTTTTGAATTCATTAACAATTTCATGATTTCAAAAGAACTTAATTTTTCTGCCCTATAAAATATTTTTTTTTAATTTAAAGACGCCGTATAATCCACCCGAGTCTTAATCTGTGTCCCCTAGTTTTACTGGTTGAACTATACGGTCTTCATACGTATTTCCCCATACAACGGTATTCCGCAGTTCTGTTGCTTTCAATGTCTTGTATCCAATAATGTCTAAATTTTCTTTGTAATGTCTTTTTTCTCCTGAATTTACTTTTGTATTTCTGATTACTCCCCGAATCCCCCTGCGGTTTCACAACAAAGACATGTACCTCCAGTGTTATAGGGATCCGTCTGGATAACTGAACTTTACTCATGGTGAATCTGGGGTTCTTTTAAATGTTTGGATTTCACGGTACCTGTGCACACATACTCTATGTGGTGGAAATTCCTTAAGTTTGAATCAAAAAATTGTGGCGAATACACTTTTTAGAGTATACTAAAATTAATATGTATTGAAACACCGTTGCCAACGTGAGTCACTTATCATCTGGCAAGTACGGATTAGAGACCTTTAAAGCAGACCTGTTAGTTTGGAATATCGGAACGGAAAATGCCTTCATGTCTCCATTCGTAATAGCTTTATGCTTTTGCAAATAGGGCTACAAGACTGATCAAAGATCATTATTTCGAGGATAATTATGTAAATGTTAAAATTCGTAAACTGTTGTAGAAAATCAATATTATTAATGCAAGTTAAATTCAATTACAAACAAATTGTTGTCTAAGCTAACCAAAGATTGCTCCTTGTTGTGATATATAATTCATTGGCAAAGATTATACACATTAATTTTTAATTCATTGTACAAAATGAGTTAAACAGCTATTTGTTTTATTTTTGATCAGGTCTTCTATTGGCTAGGGGACCTAATGATTGTTATGACTTACAACAAGCTGGATATACTGCCAGTGGTGACTATATCGTCAACCCATTGGGCTGGTCCGGAGGGCCTTTCACCATCAATTGCAATATGGACATAGATGAGGGTGGCTGGACGGTAAGACACTTTTTATGACTACTACTTCTTGCCTCCCGTATTGCTTTTCTGGCATCTGGAAGTGTATTGAAAGATTTTCATACCTGCAGTGAGTATCAGGGCAATCACCCTCAATTATGCGACACCAATTACCTGCTATCGAGTAGCTTATCGCAAATTCTAAAACGTCTACAGTATTAAGAATTAAGCTTTGGCCGTTAGACACACTTTAAGAGTTCTCTTAAAGAAAAGGTTAAAATAAAACTGGCTTTGATGTTGGGAAAATCTGCCTAAACATTCTGGTATATATATATATATATATATTTAAGATCTTAGGTCTTTTTTCCTCTAATATAGAGGAACTTGCCTAACACTAAAAGAGGATATTATTAAGTGAATGGAAAACCAACGATCTCCTACGTACTGAACGGATGCTCTGAACACTGTGAGATTGAGGCATTTAAGACAGAGACAAGTCAAATGAGTTTTAACATTGTCGGGTTAGTTTTCCATTGTAACGTCACTGGAGAGAGTCCCATGTAGTATTGATTAGGAAGAGAGACGCAGCGACTTGATATGAATGAATGAGTTATAGCGTTGATTCACTCATCCATATTAAGTAGCTACTGTAACGTCTCTCTACCTACCATATATATATATATATATATATATATTTGAACAGAGTTCTGTGTAGCATGGAAATAGTAACAAGAAAAAGTAGACAA
>WURT03125603.1:0-29746 GCA_009936505.3 Holothuria glaberrima | reverse complement strand
TACCTTTTATTGATGCTAGAGATAAGCTGTGGTCAGCTCCTTGCTAACTTTGGGCTAAAAGAAGATTCATGTCATGAACATAAAACAATAAAAGTAGACAAAAGACAAAAACAAAAGAACAAAACAGAGTACCAGGGATAGCCCAAAAAGCCTTGAAAAGGCTTAATTCCATTGGGGTCCCTTTAAGGACGGAACAATAGAGCAAGAGAGAACTGCAAAAAGAAAAAACTAAAATTGAGAGGAGTGACATGGGCTAGCAAGGGCTGAATTAAAGATTGATTTTGGTCTCCTATGCGTGATTTGTTAGCAAGGTGATTTTTAACCAGCATTTTAAAATTGGGAGTGCTCTTCATCTGTTTAATGGAATTGGGAAGAGCATTTCAGTGATTGATGGCTGTAAAGAAGAAAGTGCGATCAGCAAGGCCCTTAACTTTGGAAACAAGAAAACTGAAAGGGCTGCTCCTGGTACTGTGTTGATGAACAGCACTGAAACTAGGAAAATTAAACTTAAGATATTCTTGACAAGTGTCATGAAAAATCATAAAAACCAAATTAAGCTTAAGTCGTTGGACCCGGTCATTAACAGATGAGAATCCTACACTGTCTAACTCAGTCTTCCCAATGTTAAAACGTTGACACCTATCAAAAATAAATCTGACAACTTTATTTTGCAATATTTGGAGCTTTTTGTAATGCTGGGAAGTAGCCGAGCACCAGAAGGAGCAGGAATAATCAAAGTAACATTGAATCAGAGCAGAACATAGTATCTTACGACTGATTCTGTTTAGAGAGTTTGACTGTCTATATAAAAGTTTTAAGCGAGCACCAGCTTTCTCTAGAATGTTACAAAAATATTTTCACCTGATAGGGTCTCATCCAGGAAAATTCCTACCATTTACCAAAGTTAGAAAGTTAATTAAGATTTCCGTTACAAGAGAAAGAAAGGAAGTGGATTTCTTCAACATAGCTTTGGATGCAAAAAGAATAGATTCGGTTTTTCTAAAGTGAAGTGAGAGTTTGTCATCAACCAACCACTCTCTGCAAGACTCTAGTTCCTTACGTAGGGTAGTACTGATGTTACTAATATCTTTGTCCGAAACAAAAGGGCACTGTCATCGGTATACAGAAGAAGTTTACAATTAATTTAACACTTATAGGCATATCATTAACATAACAAAGAAACAAAAGGGGTCCAAGTATACTGCCCTGAGGTACCCCACAGGAAATAAAAGTAGGGTCAGAGTTCACACCACTGACACTGACAAGCTGCCACCTGCTCCCAAGTAAGATTTGACCAGTCAGCATTAGAAAATCCCAAAGCCCGAAGCTTAGAACAGAGAATGAACTAAGAAATATTTGCAGAGGCAAGGAATAGCTGAGCTCCTTTCTCTGTTTGGTGAACAGATGTATATAGGTACGATTGGTGAAGATGAAAATAATTAAACATGTGCATTTTATAAGTGGAAGCATGTGTCCTTGGAAAATAATATGCTCAACCTGAAAAACTCATAAAATAACTTCCTGTTAGTATTTAATCAGCAAATAACCCAGGTATATGACAAGTGCTCAGGGTACATACAAATATCTTCCTTAAATGACTCCAGCTTCACGGAAGACACGTTCATGCCGCTTATTTCCCCATTACTGTTAAGTTGCAACTTCTGGAAACTCAAAAACCCACCGTGCCCTTACAAAAAAGGGTGGTATGCCACATGTGAACACACATAATCACATGTGGCAGAGCATATGAAAATACATAAGAAAAAAGTGTGGTAATGCGTGGTGACACATGTGGTATTGGAACCAATCTGACACACAGGACCACGCTTTTCCCTGCATGATTGTCACACCTTGAAATCTGGGTCAAAGTGTGGAAAGTTGTGTCAAGTTGACACATGGGGCAAACCAGGGCAAAGTATGACAAGCAGGGCCAGTAAACGGAATCGAACTATTAAATCTACTTTACTCAGCAACACACTTCTCCACACATTTTCATACTTTGCCTACTTTACCCCAGTTTGGCTCCTGTTACCTGTGTCAAAGCGTGTTTTATGGTTTTCCACACATTTCCTCATGTCCAAACTGTGGTAATGCAGGTCAATGCATGAAACTTTGAAAATGTGTGTCAACTGTTTATTAAAGGCACATTTTGTCACGCAAAAATTCACAGAAACTTCACGCCTCTCCACACCCCACCATAGTTTTGCACAGTTTGACACAGCATTTTACGTGTGGTATTGGAACTTTTGCCACACAATTTTTTGTAAGGTTGTGGCTGTCTGGACGGGTTTTTGACTTGGTTTATTAGAGCATGGGTCATCGTCTCACACCCAGCTCTCTCCACTGAAAAGGTTGTGCCGTGGTGCATGTTTAATCTCAAACAATAGTCTCTGCAGTGCATCTTGCAAGCCAAGTAGTTTTATACTGGTTGATAATAGTTGTCGTCAATAGTGCCTTGAATGCTTGTTTGCTCAAGAGATTTAAGTACAGTTAACAACTCTGGGGATATGTGAAGAGAGCTGAAGAGGTGAAACTTCTGGCTAATGGGTTCTCCAGCGACATGTTTGTCATTGAAACTATTAAGATAACCTTCCTTAATATTTAAATATTAATGGAGAATGGAGTGAGTGTCTTTCAAAAAAGCCCCAATAGGTAATTTTCTTTTATGCAAAACTCCCATTTTTCAGATTTGGAAAACACTGTCTATTGATTGAAGTGGACGATCGCGTTGCCTTTTATACTTAAAATGAAGTTTTCCTTGGTAATTGATTTCATTGTGTTATTTGTTTTTATATCTTCTCTGATTTAAACTTTCATTCACGAAAGTTGTGTTTGCTTTGCAACAGGATTCAAAAAAAGAAGTTGAAGGCCTACTGACAAATATTGAGCAGTGCTGCCTGCAACTCTCCCGCAAAGAAGATGAGTTAAAAGTATGCATGAATGCGAATAAGAGAACCGAACAGGCCTTACAGAAAGCCAACCGGACACTGGAAGATACCCAACATCTTTTGCAAAAAATTATCGAGGAAAGGGATTTGATCAGAGCAGAACACAGATTGTGTCTACTGAAGCAACTGGAGGAATCATCCGTGGTCGGAGGCCTACCAAAATCCGTAAGACCAATAACATTGCAAGAATTTCTGACATCAGGGTTGTGTGCTTGTGGGCATTATAGGCTCGCCATAAGGGCACGGGCCGCAAGTCGCCCACAGAAAAAAAGTTTTCAAAGTATGGTCTTCAAACTTTTTGACACATGAAAATACAGTTAAATAAATATCATGAGCCAAGTTACAACTTACATTACGGGGAATGGTTTCAGGAGACATTTCAGCAAAGGAATTTCTTAGTACCCTACGTGCCAGTTGATGATAACTCCCCTAAAAGACAGTGTGGCATTTTATAATTTTTCTGTACCAGAAACTACAATATACCCATTGAAGGAGCTGTATACGAGCCTGAAATAAACTGAAACAACAACGCCTGGAATACTATTACGTTACATGGACCAGTGATCGATTGACCCAGTAAACTTGAATCTTGAAATAAACACAAAATACATATTTGATAAATACGGAGAAAACTTGCAATAGTATATACACAACTTCATAAATTATATTCACATTCGTCCAAATTTAGAAGTACTGTTTATTGAAACCTTCTCGAAGTATTTTTTGTTTACTTTTCAAACATTTGAAGAGTATAATTTAAGAAACTTGGAGGGTGAAGGCACTTGCCCGGTCCGTGCCTTTATGGCGAGCCGTTAATGTTTGCAAGCATTTTTAACCGAGATACAATGTTTTAAACCAGGGGTGGGGAATCGTTATGTAACACTTTAAATTCCATTTTAGCTATATCTAACAATTATCAGTTACAGGCTAAATACGCTGCTTGGTGCCGCTTCTCAGGGGTACTACACCTCACACGTTGCATAATGTAGCATGCATTGTAAAGCATGTCTTTACACATAAGTCAAACTCATGGGAAACTATGGGAAATTATTTCGTTCGCACCGTGTCAGTCCATGTGGATTCCATGGGTCAGACCCCTTCCCTTAAGTGGGTTTAAAATTAAAAAAGTGAGTTACTTTTCAGTGTAATGGGAAGAAAAAACATTGATAAATTGCCTTCAAAACGATATTTTTTGGCCCGCTTAGCGCGCTTTTTCTTAATGCTTGTTTGCCATTGTATATACTTTAGACATTACAAATGGACCCGTCATTAGTGCGAGCTAAGATGCCTAAAGCAAATGATCACATTGTGATATTTGTAATCTTATTAGCTTTGCTCAACATAATGTCATCTACAGAGCCCAACGGTAATGTTGGCGTTAATTCCCCACTAGTCATTTGGAAGGCACTTTAGAGCTTCCGGGGGTCATTTGGTACAAACCCATTGCTGTGTTGATTATCATCCACGACTAAAAGCAGTTTTACTCGGGGGTCACTTGGCTAGATTAGCATGGACACAGTATACCATATGTCTATTTAATTTTCAAGATAGCTCATGACTGATTGAGATGGATTTGGAAGAGCTTTTGAAAACTATATTGGCATCACTGAAATACATAATAAGAATAACCATACTCCTACTCTACTATCCGGAGAGGACCGTTGATATTGCCGAGAGCAAAGGGAGTGGTCCGGACATGCCTGAGTACGGACTTGATTTTGTCACCCTCAACAAAATTTTTGAAGCAGCCCTTGCTTATGAGTAGATTATGCATTTCCATTGCCCCAGTGCTTTATTTTTTCGGTAGGAAAGACGGCAGAGAAGGATAAGGCCTTCGCACTGAATGCTTACTCTCCCCAATATAACGTTCCTAAAGTGTAAGTTTACAAAATTAAGATTATACAAAATTTACATTTAGTTGTCTAGAATGAATATTAGTCATCAAACTTTCCATTTGTTAACATAAAATGTTGAATTTCATTCACGTAATTGAAGTAGTCCCTTGCACAATATTTTTTCATGGCATTCGTGCACAAATCACAAGGTCGCATTGCTTTCTTGTCTTGATACTCCCTTTGAAATCAAAATGTCCATACATATCATTTAATGCACGGTGTGTTCTAAACAGTGTTTCAGTATAATCAAGTCACTCTATGAAAATAAAATACTGATCACATTTTGAAGCAAGTGTAATGGCTGATAGCTGTAAGAAAAATACTAAAAAAAAAACAAACAAACTAATTGTAATTTGAGTGGTAATCACGAATCATCTTGTTTTGTTGCACTATTTACACCGCAATTTCAATGGAGTGAAAACCTTTAAAGGTATATATTCTAGACGCAGGAATGGTACGTGGAGAGGAACGAAAGAGAATGAAATTCATTTTGCAAACTTTGCACGGATGGAGCAAGTCTAAAGGCTTAGAACTGAGGATCTCCGGGGGACTTTTGTTTTCAAATTTTGATGGCTTTTATAGTCATTCTGAATCATTTGTGGTAATTAACTGCGTTCGGTCTTCCGGGTCTTATTCAAAGCTATGTAATTGTTTCGGCAAATGAAAATTGCAAATTTAAAGTTTTAAACGTGGCATCTCATAGCCATCGCCCATGCTAAAAAAATAATTAGGTAGTACTAAAATATTCCGGCAATTATAGACTAATGGCCTCCCTACCTTTAAGGAAAATTGAAATTTCCATGACGATGTGCACAAACAAAATCATTGAGCATCTTTTAGACTTCCCGTATTTATGTTTTCCTTCATTTTACATCGCAAAATCTATCACATTAATGTTTCTCAGGTCTTCCTCCTTTCTTATCTTTATATATTTTTAAAGGTGTGATAAAATGGGGGCAAGTATCCTTACCTTTGCATAACCTCCCCTGTGACGCCAACCATGACCTCCGACCCCTCTTGCACTCAAGCTAGAACAACTTCTACTATACTACAAAGCACGTTACAACCGACGGGAAGTACCATTACTGTCATTTGTTGACCCATGTCAGAATACGGATGATACATGCATGTGGAAGGCGTTTATAAAATATAATTTTCAATACTCGCTGAGCACTATTACGAATTAAACTGCAGAAAAATAAAACAGCATCGCATTTTGCCGCAGGAAATCAAATTGCAGAAAAATAATTTGCAGCATTGTCATCCCAGAAGAAGGTGGGACCAGTTAATTCCTTAGTAAAGTTATGCCCATCAAAACGTGTACTTACATTTGTGGAGACAACCCTCCTATTATTAGGGTTTCTTACCACTCCAAAGTTTCTCTCAAATACTGAAGTTGCTTCTTCGATCTGGCGTTAACATTCTAGTAGTGTACCATGGCATGAATTCATGGTCGATTATGAGGTATTCAGTTTGCTGTTCTGTCGGCACGTTAACTATTTTTGTGCACTGAACGTAGTTTTTCTCGTATATTGAGTCATAATTAATTTTCAATGCATTTCAGTTCAATTGTTCTGATGTATCCTTCTGCATGCGTTCAACGTGCTGAGATAAAGGAAACTTTTTTTCAGATTTCAGGCATTGTCCGTCTTACCAACCTTTTAAAATTTTATACCTATTAATTTCTAGCAACTCAGATTGTTTATACACACCATAGAAATTTAAAACGGTGTTTTATAACATGAAGTATGTGATGCTTTCAGCAATTTCCTGGCCTAGTACCGTTTCAAAAATGCGCTTTTCCCCATAAGTTAGTATCTAACTACAGTGTTTTTCAAATGAAACATCATCAAATGTCAGTGATTTATTAGATTATTTCTTTGAATAAGTATGTTTTGTCCTAGACGCAGTCATCTTCAAAAAGCCTTCCCAACCGTTATCCATCAGCTGAAGTTTATCATCGCGGGCTTGGTACAGGTCATACCGGGTCAGATTTTGCACTTCCATTGCAGTCAGGAAAAAGTGCACCACGTCAACAAGGAGGAAGGTTAAACGTCGAGACAACACATTCTACTGAGCAGGTAAAAATTGACACCATTAATATGTTAATATTTAGTTACATCTAAACCGGAACTTCATGCACAAAGAGTTTGCTCTGGTATTCAACCTTTAGAAGCAGTACTTACTTTGAATCTGATAAACGTAGACGTATTTTACAATGCCAAACCAATGGAAATTGTAATGTAAATCTTATACTAAACAGTGATAAGTCAAGGTAAGGAAATTTCAGTTTCAGTTTTTGTTTATCAGTGTATCAGGAGAATAATTCAGTGACAGGATTTGTTGTAAATATTTTTCCATGCTCGTGCTATTATCCATTTCCATAAGAAACGATGTCAGTGTTAAATGGGTAATATAAAATCAAATGAATTTCAGGGTAGAATAATTGTGAATTTGTTTCAAAAGAAAACATACAATTGACCTGTACTCGATAATTGTTGTACTTTAAGGTAAAAGGTTCATTGTAGGCTATATCATGACAACAATGTGTGGAATGCGGCAGCAAAGCAAAACTCATTAATCAATGTCCTATCTAACATTTTTCAGGTGAACGAACACCTCGCTTATTCATCCCATGGAGAGGATATAGAAGAATTGCACCAACGTAGAACATTTATCAACCCATCTAGTGACTCCACAGGTGTTCAAGAATTCGCTGCCTGCCCAACGATGTCTTGGGAAAGAGAAATCAGCTGTAGAAGACTCGAAAGCGTAGGCAACACTGTCATGCCTTACCAGCAACAAAGTCCTTTTCAAAATAATATGGAAGAGTATGCATTATTTGATCATGGAGTGCATTTTCCAAGGGAATTTCATACACCACATTATACATCAATTTATCAATTTAATCACAATTATCATAGCGGTAATACCTTCGGTTCTCAGCCTAAAGGAGTTGAAAATATGTGTGATAGGATAGGCAACGGTGATGATGACGGAAGCAAAAGAAGTCCATTTCGATATGGAATATTGCAGGCTTTAGCAAGGAAGTTAGATCCAAGTGATGCTCTTGGAAATGACTGGAAAGAGCTTGCCGATCACTTAGGCTTCACTATGGAGGAGATAGATGTATTTGAAGATATGAAAGAAAGTTCAACTAAAGCTGTTATTAATTGTGCTGTGAAAAATGGTAAATTGGAATCTCTGCAACAGCTAAAATCAATACTTAAAAGTATAAAACGGTCTGATGCGGCTGCAGTTATTCCGAATGAGGAATCAAACGAATAAAGGCGAGAACTGCAAAAATTGACGACAGTTTCTTCGGGGCCGTGGAAAGGACGACAGACTGAAGTGACAAAATACCGTAACTGTTACAAAATCTTCCTCAGTCTTCTCAAGGTCGTAAACATTGCATTGAATTAGTCCTGGATGAAAATATCCCATACGACGTATAGGATATAATTTTATTCAATAAAGTCAGAAGGTGAAAGTAAAACGAAAGACGCAACCCTTGTCACCTGTCCATATCTAGCTTGATGTGACTAATTTGATAAGATCCTGGCAGACAAACACAAACTTAACAAACAAACGGAATTAGTTATTCTTCTTTCAAGTCTCCAAATGAAAATTGTCAGGGTGAAGTTTTCTTGAAACAAACTAAGAGATATTATTTATTACGAGGCTAAAGAGTTAATTATTCTTGACTTTAATTTTTTTCTTGCTCTGCCTCAAAAGTCCACATCTTTTAAGCAATAGTATAATTTCTCCTCTATTTAAAATTAATTTTAGTAATCGTTCTATTTATTACTCCAAACCAACATATTTTTAAAGCTTGTGACATTTTCAAATCAATAGTGCATTAAGTCCACGTTTCCATACGTTAACGCATATCCATTAAAACAAGTAAATTTTGTATATGCGACGGTTCATCAAACAACAGGAAAAATGCATGGTCCGTAAGGAAGAATTAAGACAAGGGCCAGATTTTGCCCTACTTACTCTCGTAAAAATTGTTTGTAACATACAGCTTACCACTTCAGCTTTTTATCATGCTCAATATTTATTTATAAGGTAGAGTACTTTAAGTGTATAATAAATAGACACAGAAAACGTTGGTACTGTGATACAGAGTATGAAATATTATTTATGTTTCTTAAATTTGTGTGAAACTAGTTGACAACTGCACTGAATTACTAATGACTTAAAAACCAAGCGGTTCCCAAGACTAAGTCGAAACCAAGTGGATTTACGAACGCCTTATATTTTGCATATATGATTTGATTTTTTTCAATGAGTGATCACTACTAAGCAACGACGGTATTCCAATCACTTCTCAAAATAGGCAAACCCAAGTATCTGTTTGAGGCCGTAATTGTTTTGCATTTTTTCTTCTCATTAGAACGTTAGAAACAAGCACGGACAATGGAAGTTCTTAAGCAACCGACCAAGGTTACATCTGACAAATATATATGTATATATATATATATATGTCACTATATGTATATATATATATATATAAATTTACATATATTATACAGTAAGTTAGATGAAAAAGGAATTCAATGTTTAAAATTATCTTTCTTTTTTCATAAATAACTCTTATAAAAATTATTAGTTTTTTTTTAATAAAAGTATCCTCCTTGTACTCCATGAAATAAAACTTGAAGCCGACTTAATAAAATACCAAAGACGCGAGTTGGCGATGTAGGTAGCCTTATGACGCATGCTAGCTTCACCCTCTCAGCAACATGATGCAGTCAATGCGCAGTGCTAAAAGTGTAACGTTTTACTTCTTAACTGAGCATATTTTTCCACTGCGATAAAAAGAGTTTGATTTGATTTGATTTATGATATCTTCAATTGATTTATATTGCAAGAACAATTAGGCCAATGGCGATAAACAAGTCAAAAACCACATTAAAGTAACAGAAAACATAATACAACAGCATTTGAATGTTTTGCAACTTATAACATTTAACAGCTACTAAGCCAAAGAAGATAGGCTAAGGACCAGAAAAAGTAATCTTTTCAAGTCCTGCCCTTGAACTTAAGTAAGAAAACGAGCATAGAAAACAACACAGGAAAACACAAAATGATAAACGGGTACAAAAGAGGGTTAGGTAAACAAACTTGCAATATTGGGATAAATTACGGAATTACGGCAGGTTTTCAATCAAGTACTTTTCGAGATTGCTTTTAAATGATGCTAAGGACAATGAGTTGCATATATTTAAAGGGACGGAATTCTGAAATTTAACACCTGCACAGCGAATAGGGGATTGCTTAACACGGGTTCTAGACGTAGGGGGTGTAACTGATTTCTTGCCCGTGTATAATAGGAATGAAAATCAGAATTAGAGTTGACATAAGTTGCAAAAACATTTGGAAGGAGACCGTGATAATAGTGATACATAAATATGCCTAACTGTTAAGTGTGGAAATTGAAAATTGAGAGAATATGTTGCTCCTTAAAAAATGCGGATGTGTGAGCCCTATACGGCACGTTACATACATTCCTAAATGTTCGCTTTTGGAGCTTGTACAGGTTGCTGAGCATAGTTATATGAGTATTTCAACAAGTAAAAAGGTTATATGTTAGATGGGGAGAATGAGGGCATTATAAAGGATGGGAAGACAGTGCATTTCTGAGTAAGAAGTGTTTTCATCGATTAAGGAGTCCGCTCGCTCTTGCTACTTTGTTACTTACAAAAAATATGATTTTGCCAATCTACTTTGTAGGCAATGAGAATTTCTAAAAAAAATTAGCATCGTTAGTTCTATTTCATATAATTGATCTTGCTGTCGTTCAGCAAAAATCGAGCCATGTCAGTTTGGTAATATTCAATAATTCGGTCTTCAACATTGGGAACGGAAAGGAAGTTGAGAGTGCTACTTTTTCAATATTTATGAAAGCACAGCACATGATATTGCTTTGTGCATCTACCAGTGTAAAGATAAAGGTAAACTTTTACTAAACTAAATAATCTGGTAAACTATAAAGGAATGATGAGTTGTTCGATATATTCAACAATAATGACTAAAACAACGTAAGATTTAATTAAAAGTCTGACTTAATTGATTATCTGTTGGCACGTACTTCGTAAATTAAACGCATAGCATTGTGGTGTGAACATGAAAAGAATTTTATGGTGTAATCATGAAATACGAATTGACATCAACGAATTCAAAATCGGTTATCGATCCTTGCAAACGCTTGTTTGTTGTAAAACAAGCACGGATAAATTAGAACAAAGAGAATTCATTTGATTACTGTCTTGGTGCAGTTAAGCCTAAGTGCATTATTGCTAAGTACTCTCAAAGGGGCGCGGGACAAAAAATGCTTGAGCGCAATATTTCTAATTATAGATTATCCCATACTAACCATTAGTTTTGATGATCCTGCAGCTACATGAAAGAAAGTACTTAATCAATATAATACCATTCAAGAAAACGACATTGATAACAGTGTTGGGTAACGGACTCACGGTTGTTGTTGTTGTTATTTGGGGGGGGGGGGTCTGTAAAGGATATATAGTTAGGTAGAAGGAAAAACTACAAACTAAGTGAAAACCTCCTAAAAATATAAAATAAAGACACTTAAAAATAAATAAAGACACTTCTGTTATAAAATACATCAAAACGTCGTAAGAGGGCCTGCCCTTCCCAAACCCAGCCCTCAGCAGCAACGAGCTCTCGTTATAGAACCTTTACAGACCGTACTTCCAACCCTATAAGTATGTTTTGGATAAGCAGCATTAGATTATGTGAGTTTAAGATGTGCTCATCCCTGGATGTCTGTTTGTTAAAAGAGAATACTCCAAGTGACCCTATGTCCCATATGCTTTGCAGTCAGAGTGAGAGTTTACAAAGTTTTCTCACAGGTTTGGGGGAAAGAAAACACTGTTTTTTCGCAGTCGAACCTCATTATTCCT
Source organism: Holothuria glaberrima (assembly GCA_009936505.3). Taxonomy (NCBI): domain Eukaryota; kingdom Metazoa; phylum Echinodermata; class Holothuroidea; order Aspidochirotida; family Holothuriidae; genus Holothuria; species Holothuria glaberrima. The sequence continues at coordinate 17,971 of WURT03125603.1, read as the reverse complement.
TTTGAAAAATCCTTCAACGATTAGGCTTCATCTGTGTTGTGTGCATCGTGCATGAGAAAAGAGGTTCATTCGTGTGTGTGTGTGTGTTACCCGCATGAGAACCTGTCTGCGGCGGGGGTCCGGATCCCTCCCGGGGACAGTTTTGAGAAAAGGAACTATAGTCTATGTGCGATTTCCCAGGTTTTGAGGACCTTAAAAACATAATCAGGAGGATGGAGTTTTTAGTATTTTTAATATTTCTTCAAGTAGGTCATTTTTCCAGTTTGGAAATCTCAGGGACCAGCTGCCTACCGTACCCCACCCCTCCCCCACAGGCTACTGCCCTGGCCACTCAAGCTGCCCTTCAGGTCGTTATAAAAAGAAAGACGGAACGAGGTCATCTAAAACTTGCATCTTTGTAAACATTTGACATTTTACCTTTATGGTACATCTATAGTTTCACAGTAATTTACAACAATGGCGGATCCAGAGGGGGCGGCGGGGCGATCTCCCCCCTTAGGTCGACCTAAAAATGTAAATGTAAAAAAATATGTATATAATGAAAAAAAAATAAAATCAGATCTAAATCACACATTGTGAGGGACATTCCCGGTACATGGTGTATAGTGAGGCATGTAATGACCTTAGTTCAACAGAAACTGAAACACCTTTCTAGCGTGCCCACTGTTTGAACTGGGCGCTCATTTAAATGTCTAATTTCTGTGTTCACAAAATGCTTCTCATACCTTCAATTAAAACTGAAAAGCGCTGCAGATAGGCCTAGCTGGCTGCCTTGAGGCAAAATGGGAGTCTTTGAGGTAAATTACGAAAGTTAGGGCCAAAAGTATGATAAAGTGTCTACATGAGAGGTTGATTCCCCGAACACGGCCATATGATTAACTGATAGTCCTCCTAAAAGTTATCATCTAAAGAGTCATAAATCAGAGCTCGCTTTAAGGCTGTTGCTACTAAGCCAGGAAAGTAAAATTTGGGATAGTCAGGAAATGTTCTTTTGTTTATCTTTGAAGAGAAAAGATCCATTTCAAATTTTTCTAATTTAAAGCTTTTATTCGAGCCAACATTAGAAGTACCTTAAATTCTACAAATGCTGTAAAGCTATGTCACAGCTAACATGGATATGTTCTAAATTTGCAAAATTGTTTAAAATAAGGTAGTATTGTGTATATAGTTCGTAATTGCCTACAAAAAATGAACCAATTGTAAGTACTTGTAAATGTGACAAACTTTGTTTGTGTGTATATATTTAACGATGAAATTGAGTTTTAAATATGATTCTGAACGGTAATAAAGCTTTTGCTAATAAGAAAATGTTTTGACGTATGATTCTACTTTTCAAGTGATTTTCTGTTCCCATTTAATAACTGTAAATAATGTATTTTGAGTTTATGAACGGAAACACAGTTTTTGCTTTAAAAAACCGTGCCAGCTTTACTGTACGGTTTCAGGTATGAAACAATAACAAAAAGTCATAAAAGGGTGAGATCTTTTACCAAACTTTGGCAAAAAAAAGAGAAAAGGGTGATTTTTTTCTTATCCAAACCAGGGACAGGTGTTTGAACATGTACCTACTTCATTAAAATATTTGGAAAAACAAGTTTTGAAATACTTCTATAATGAAGATATCTTTAGCGGGGGCAACTGAACAGCATAAATAAAATTAGTACAAATGATTTGTACATGGTTTAGTTTTAATTCCCTATGCATGTTTGTAACAAAATAGTTTTACTTTTGATTTTTGCACTACGCTGACATTTTCACATGATTCTGTAAATAACTGCTGTATAAATTCGGGTAACATCCTTCCCATCAGTTGGGTTGTCAATAATCTGTCTCTCTCTGTCCACTGGCTGTAAAGCACCTCTCGCTGCCTTGCAAAGGGCCTCCCGGATCATTTAAAGTTAAAACTGAAGGGATCGCTGCTCCATTTCTTCTCGACACTTGGGGCAGATTAAACTAGTTTTGTGTGTTCAAATTGTCTCATATTGCGAGAGCTTCCGGGGGCTTCTCCCCTGGATCCCGCCAGGGGCCCTTCCCCGGGTTCATGGACCCCACGCCATAATAATCGCCCTTCTTCCTCGTGGTGCACGTTCGGTGCACTTCCTCCCCCCCCCCTTACAGCATTTGCTGGATCCACCCTTGATTTACAACTGTCTTTTCTTTCATGTCTATCTACAGCAAAGAAAAAACTACAATTTCCAGGAAAAAAGTAATAGGATAATTTTTGCTATGAGTACGGTTTTCACTGGCACTGATGGGAATATGAGGGTCCTGGCCAGGAAAATTTTAATATTAAACACGGTTAAATGTAATTTCCTGGCATCTGGCATTAAAATACGTCATAAACTAGTATCGAATCCAAGGAGGGATTGTTTGAAATAAGCGACTTGTTGAGTACATTTTATCTCCTTTTAAGGTGAACTAATTTGGGAGCTAAGCTAGGGGCAATCTTTTGGGATGTGGGAAAGACTGGGTTTAAGTTAAATATCTCAATTATTTTCAAAACGCCCCTGCCACTCCTTAGAGCTCATCGCCCCCAAGTTGTTCAAACGCCCCAGGAGGCGATAACGCCCCCGTTCAAACCCATCGTCTCAGCTAGACACAGCACTCGTCCCTCAGAAGAATTTCAAGAGTAGCATTAAAAAATTTCATTTCTCTAGTAGTGTGTCTCTGAAGCTGTTTTTTGTATGCCCCTGGAATACTTCCTGTTACACTTATCACTTTGCACCATCCACATATGAGGTCTGACTCTGCCTCTAACTAAAGCTTCTCAGATACGACGAGCACACGAAACTTTACGCGTTTGGCCTCAAAATATTATCTTATTAACAAACGGGTACACAACCAAGCGTTATCGCCAAGGATATTTTTTCCATCCTGTTACGTAGAAAAGGATTTCATGATAGATAGGCTATGTAAGCGGTCTAGCGACCAGCGACATAATATTGTTCCACATTTTTGGCTGCCTCCTAGAATTCTTAAAGTATAGAGAGAACGCTAGGTCAGAGGCGACAACACATAAGATATGGAAAGGTGGATAGACCTCGAACATTTTTAAGGTCACTTGATGTTAAAGAATCTCTGCTACCGATTCCAGCGTGGCCAGGGGCGTAGCTAGGGTTTGTGGCGCCCGGGGCAAGAAACGAAATTGGCGCCCCTACCCCATCTTCCTGGGGGCGGGGTTCGTCATGCGCGGCAGGACTATCTAAGCAGAGCGCTACCATCAGTTGGCGCGGAGCGCACAAAGAAACTTTTGGCTTCACAAACCCCTCAGATGGCCGGAAACGGCTTTTTCCTAGTGTTTTAAGCTGCATATACCCAGCTTTAAAGTATATATTCCTGTGAAAACTGTGGTAAAATGGCCATTTTCGTTCATTTGCCCCTTCTCTTGTTTAGATTGGCATTTAATTGTGTCAATATTACTAAATTATTTTATTAAAAAATGAAATTGCTATATCAATATTATGCTCATGGCAAATGGTAGGTCCAACATTTTTTTAAGCGATCTCGATTTGGCGCCCCTAAGGTGGCGCCCGGGGCAACTTTCCCCTTGCCCCCCCCCCCAGGTACGCTACTGAGCGTGTCAGACAATGATCGTGAGGATTATATTTCAAGGTTCTACAATACACTAGCAATATTACGGTGCTAAAGGGCACAGAAAGAATATGTACACTGTCATGTGTTTTCTTCTATTTTTAGCAACATGGAATTCACCTGTGCGTTATGATAAACAGCACAGAAAGTCATTGCTCAGTTACATAGAAGACTATTGGCCTGTACATATGCAAAACCACGTACAACACAGTCACTGGTACAACAGAACTTGCTGTACATATCTATTGACGTCAAAAGTGACAGGCTGAAGGCAAAAGGTGTAGCTATATGCTTGGTTATTTCTGCTCTTTCCTAATGCTAGATAGTGACGTTAATGTTTAACTTCACTCCCAGAGATATAATCTTTTTCAGTGCACATGGTTTCGTGCGAAGTAAGTGTTTTAAGTTTCAATTTCATTTATCTATGCTATACCGTCTTCAGTCTTCTGTGTTATACCCCATGTATTATCTCTTTTAACTTGTAGGCGTTGGAACCGTGCTCAGTAAGGTTAGCCATTCTGGCAGAAACCGTTATTTTACAGAATAATATAATGTTGCTTATTTCCCCTGTATGAGTTGACTTTCTAAGATAAGAAGGTACAGCATTTGGGAAGAATTGGTTCAGCTGAGAAATAAATCAGAAGTGTGAATTTAAATCACTGTCTGATTTTTTTTTTTTTTTTCGCAAAACGCATTTCAGCGATCTCTGAGTTTTGCATAATTCTTGACTACCGCTGTCATAACCTATAACAGTAAAACGGTGTTTTCTTAGGCGATCACTCCGAAACAGCTGATTGATTAATGATTGCTGCAGCTGAAAGAGAGAGTGAAAGTGTGTAGCTCACTGCCGAGTGCGGATGGGGGGTGTGGATGGGGGTGCGGATGGGGGTGCGAATGGGGGGGGGGAGGTGCGGGGGCTGGTCCTTTTAATCAGCAAATATAAGGGAATCGACAATTTTTAAGAATCTAATATGAAATTAAATAAGTGGATAACTGGGACCAATTTCCGTATTCTAATTATCTACGTTCTGTGAGACTTCTGAAGACTTCCTCGAGCTACTTATTCGTGCTCGTTGTGCACCGACCGTATCTGTGGTCGACCATAAAAAAGGAAACGTGTCTTCCAAACCCTTCGTTCCATATTATCCTACAGTATAGTAATTATTCCCGAAAGTTGTAACAAACCGAATAAAAGGATCGGTTAGAATAATAGCAAAAAAAGTTTGCACCCTGCTTCGAAACATGTTAAGGTTTACATTGATTTTCGTTCAATATAAGGTATGCTATTATTTCAAAGAATTGTAAGGTAACTGCAAGTCTTGTATGGGTTTTTTTTTTATTTTCCAGCGCGTCTTCCGTTTTGATTGACCTAATGCCTTTAAGGCTTTCACGAGCCCAAGTACAATGACCACGTACCTACCAACACCGTAAGTAGCACATATAGAAACATTTGTATGTTTTTGAGATGTGCGATATCGACGTCTTCATAGTATATCCCTTAAGTATTTTTGCTGTACTCTGGTTCTAAGTATTTGCTTACTTTATTACGTTTAATTAATTGTTTTTACAAATCAATGTGAAGCCAGAAAAGAGATTTTCCTCAATGCATGTTTAAATTAAGCGTTACCCATACGACTTTATATTCAATAGCTCGATGAAAGTACACTCGCATTAATTGCATGAGAAAATGGTAGTATTGACCCCATGTTATGACTTCACAGAACAAAAGGTACGTCCTCTCTTAGAGGCAAGTAAGTTTCACCGACAAATGCAGACAGGTGATATAAATACCGAAGGATACGGGCGTAGGTCTACTACGCGCTAGAAAAATCTGCATCGTGTGTGCAGTGTCACCTTCTTTGTTTGCCTCCAAAAAGACGTCGCGTGACCTCAGTGACATAAGGTCTCATATGAACATTGCTCATTTACATTTAAGAGAAGAAAAATCCCATTCTATAGGAGACCATTTTCAAATTAATTTTCTTTTCTTAAATTCAAAATTTGTGACTTCAGGTTGAGTCCTACAAGAAGAAGCTTAAACACTTTTATTTACGACTGGTGTTCGTTTAATTAAAAAGGAACCTTCTGAAGTCGTGTTGAGTGTCTTCGGGGCAGGGAGTATTACGGACAATTTCCTGGCTTAAGTGGCAACTATCTTCACCTTGCAAATTTTTGTAAGAGATATATTGCTTAACAGTAAGCAGGGTAATCAAATACTCCACTGTATCCATCCAATTGATAAATTTCGGGACAAAATTGATGAATACACATGAATAGTAATAAGGGACTTTATAAAGTTTTTACAGTCATTTAAAATTTAAAACATTTGTAATTAAAGTTTTCGTGTTGTACTTAAACTTTCTATTTACTCTGCTTGCTAGCATTTTCGTCCATAAGAATATTCCCTCACTAAAATAACGTGATTTTTTCCAGCTGCAAACTTTGTTTTCCTATGTGCTTTTGTCAGTAAACTATTGAAGGACTCGTTGGCTTCCTTCCAAAAATGTTTTTAGAATAAAAATATTTTGAAGCGCAAAAAGAGATCAAATGGTTTTGGCTTCTATCATAATCACAGTCTTCGTACTAACTTCATATTACTAGTGCGCTCAAAGAGTGTGATTAAGACAAGAAAATTCAGTTGAAATTAAGTCACAAAATAAGTCTTCCATCATGTAGTAAGCAACAATATTATCAGCCAAAATACCTCTTCTTTTCTTCTCAGGTAACCAAATAACAGTATATCTAAAGGACCATTGATTTTGTTAACTGCAAAATGTCTGAGAAATATCACGTGAACGCAACAGTATTTTATGGGACGAGCGGCTTGGAGAACAGTTTCTAAACGTCCACTGAGTTTGACCTTTTGACATTTGGTGCAAGCTCCCTATACACGGCAATCATAATCCTGCTGGGTTTCGTTTTATTGGCAACCCGGCCTTTGACCAAAATGCCTGTATGACTATTCCCACTAACTGCGCTCATTCCGCATTGTAATTCGATTGTGCGAACCTGGTCTCTGCCTTGTTGCTTACTTTATTGGCTTTCCATTTATTATGTTCCACAGTAAGTGATGTGTCCACTTTTTGACACAAGAAAATCCTTTTCACGCTAATGGAGGTAACATCTTCCTGTTAATGTATTCTTTGCATGTCAAGTGTTAAGTGGAGACAAAATTCCGTCTGGCAGCATGAGTTGCGATCCCGGGGCATACGGAAACATGTCCTCCAAATATGTGAGAAATCACCCATTGATTTTGATTTTTTTCACACAGTAATTTATTTTAAAATAGGGTCATGCCCCCCTCCCTCTCCGATATTTAAAAAATTTAAAAAGCCGCCTTGTCTGCCAGGATGTTTTCCCTGATATCAAAGTTCTTGAATTTTGTTCCTCTTACAGTAGCTTTTGCATCAAGCACAACAGGTTTGAGCACCAGGATGGCTGGCGACTTATGCAGATCTCCATCGAATCATCTGCAAATATTGCTGTTACTGGACGGAACATCAACACGTTTAAAACATTCATTGACGTATTTGCTCCAAGATACTCTGATTCTGAAATGACTTCAAATTTATTATATTCAAGAGAATTTGAAGAATATTTGTCAGAAGGAAGGGTTTACTGGTATCGATACGTCTCAGTTGTAAATGCCGGTTGTACTACAATAGTCACTTGCATTGGTGACAAATTAGAAACCATTGATGTCAGTGAAGATAAAATCTTAAGATACCGTAGTTTAGACGGTGAGGCAAGGTGTATGAGTGTCAGAGAGAGAGAAATATTTATCGGTTTCAAAGAATCAAATAAGGTAATGGTGTATGACATAACACTCCTACACGAGATGAGATTAATCGTTTTACAGGGAATTCAAGATCGGCTCGATGGGCCTTTTGACATGACAGTTGTATCAGACAAGTTGTTTGTCTGTATCGGCAGGGATAGTCCGGAGAGTTATCACAGATCTCTGGTATTTCAAGAGCCAAACGGAAATGTTTTGTCTGAATTGACCCAAACTTCAAACCGCCGCTTCTATGCATACAGCATTACAGCGGATTTAAAGTCGGGGCTAATTGTTGTTGTATGGTTGGAAAAGTATTTCTTGGGAGGGATAACAAAAATCGTTTTTTACTCTCTAAGTGAAAACACAGCCTTCCTCACTGCTGAGATCGAAAGTAGTTTTCTTAGAATCAGAATATCTGATGGAGCTGACAAGGTGATAATGGGGAATCACATGACGGGAGAAGTGAATGTCTACGATATGGTAAGAATGATGCAATATCAAGTATTATAAGATTCATGTGGAACTCTGAGCAGAAGACCATTTCTCTTTTGTTTTGTTGGGGTTTTTTTTTTTTTTGAAAAAATAGCCCTAATAGGGTTGTGTATGTGGTTCACACTGTCGTTCGGAGTTAGAAGGAAAGCGGAAACGGGGACAGAATGCTTCAGATATAAATGTCTTTACTATTGTGCAGTTGAGCTTAAATTTTCATGTGCAAAATAACTATGCACAAATCCTACATAAACGATGACATAACCTTCATAATTGCTAACTTTTGAGATATTGGGCATGTTTTGCTGCAGAATGTCTTTTTATTCTTGGTTTTTAAACTTTAATTTGTCCATATTGACCACACCAGATATCGGGAATTCGTTTGCCTTAGGATGCTTTTATTTTCTGTGTGTTTGTAACTTTACTTTGTCAATATTGACCAAAATGGAGTCACACGGACTGATAGTAAATTATTTAGAAATATAAAATGCACAAATGTTACGAGATTCATATTTTTGTCTAAAAATGGCCCACAAATTCATCTTTTAAAGTGCCAGCCCATCAGCAATAACCACTAGTACACATTGAGTGGGTCTAGCTAGAATAGCGGACTGTTTGCACTTTAAAAGCCCACGTAAATTCGGCTTCTGACGTGCCAACGGCTGGTCCATAACTTTTCATGAAAATAGAGAACACTGTTTGAGTAATTAGAAGAAACACAAACATAACCTCAACAAAGGTGGCACGGATTATTGCCTTAAGTCAAATGCATTTCTATTGCCTTTTTGCGAAATCGTCTGTCAAAGGCTTCAATGTCCCTTTTTTGACATAGCTTTGAACTAAAATTGATACTGTTGTATGCCTTACCACAGTAATCTGATATTTCTCTGATGATGACAATATCGTCGAAATAAGAAATCTCCCAAGGGTACTCTCGATTTAGCAAACAAAACAATTTTCACACAAATGCTCTAAACCAAGGAAAGACTTGTAGAAATTTTAAGGAGATGACAAACAGAGTAAAAGCGTCGGCCTTTGCGTTTCAAACGTCCTTCAAAATAACAACAAAGCAACTGTGTTGAACTACATGGTGAACAGCAAAGACTAATAAAATACGTACAAAAATTGTCAAAAACGACTGCCCTTCAAAGACTTACGTCTAAAAAATAGTTAAGAGCTACCCCATGCTATGTAGACAAGCAGTATGAAGGAGTTCGAAGTTTTAACTACCAAAACACTCTTGGATCTATAATCGCGCGCTATGCATGAAAACATGCACATCTGGCAACGTAAACTAGTTTGAAAAGCAGAGAAGTGATCTCCAGTCAGGTTTATATTTCGTTGTTACAAATTTCAGGGTAGCTATTAAGTTCTTCTTACGCAAACCCTGACTAAGGATGACATATCCGGGAAGCAGGTGCATTTCCTTTTTTTCTCGATGGCCTACAATCCTTAATGAAACTTTTGTGACTACTTTCTGCTCTGCCAGTCGAATCTATTATTGTAATGGGCTATTGCAGTTTTCTTTTATAAAATGCAGTGCATTATTGTAACAAATCCAGGTTCAAAAAATCCCCACGATGCAGTAAGAGTCCGTACCCTGAGATAGGTTTATGTTCGAAAGGCCCCGGAGTAGTTCACTCCCTTGTTTCGACATGTCCTGGGTGGAAGTAGTAATCGTTTTCACTCCTGCTGTTGTGGCCGCTCTTTAATACCCTGATCCAGAGTCTAAAGCTACTTTTGCAAAGGCTTGAAAGGAGGGAAGATCCTTGCTCTGCATAACTGATTAACAGATTAACCAAGTATGACAACCAGAAACAGAAGTACCTAAAGACTAAAATTTCAAAAATATATGTTACCAATCTTGTAAAATAAGTCCAGATGGTCCAACTACCACTTCAAAGGATGTTTCCGAGCTGAGATCTAAATTTTTCAAGCTTATTCACTCAATTTAAAGGGGTGAATTATTTGTGATGTCATTCTTGTACTCTTTATATTATTATCTTTGTTTTTCTTTTTTTTTTTTTTTGTTGAAACCCACTGCTTGTTAAGCCAAAACGGGATCTCTGTCTTACTGTTTTAAGGTGACTTAACTATACAAACAATCTCTCTACAACATGTAATACGCAAGAAAACAGTAATAGTTTAAGGTTATATAAAACTTTTCATGTTAAAAAGAAGCAAAAGCCAGTAGAGAGAGTTGTTTAAAAAGAATGGCATAAATTATTTCGCAATTGACTTTTTAACATTAAGAGAATAAACTTTAACATTTTATATCTCACTATCAAATTAAGCCATACAAATGGTGGATGGATTGATAACTTTCATGATCCAACCTCTAAAATATATTCTTGTAATTCTAGACTTTGGGTACAACTTAAAGGTCAAACTATTGAAATGTTTCAGCACCATTGAGAACAAGCGATGTTAATGTAGTAACTGGTAAATTTCGACACACTTCCTACTTGATTGGATATTATGAACTTTGGAATGCATGACACTACTATATGACCAAGTGCATAAAGCTTTCATTTCCTTTTTGTCAGATGATGTTGTAATTTTGATTACTACCTCGTGTCATGCCTATAGACAAAATATCAACTTGCAAATTCGTGAACTTATCATTAACGTTTATTTCATTTTGTCTCAACAGGCAGAACTTTTTACCTACGATCATCTAAAGAAGCACATAGCAACTAACCTAAAGACGGATGATTTTGTAAAACTGACAAATTTCTTTTGTCTGCCCAAACATAAGACAGACAGCATCCTTTGCAGTGACGCACCTGTTGAGAATTTCTTTTGTGTTCTCGATGAGATGTGTGCAGTACTACCAACTGACGTGGACAGATTAACAGAAGCGTTCCTAGAACTTAAGATACCGTGCAGTGAGATAACTGAGATTTATCAGAGAACCAGAAGTAGGTGGAAAAGGTCTATTAAAGAAGCATTTCAAGCACTTATGTTTCATTAAAAATGCTGTAAGCATTGGAATAGTTATAACTTTACGCTGTCGCTTTGTATGTAAAATATTCTGTTACAGTTTCACAGCCTTTAAAGGGCTGTGCCCAGCCAGGCATAAAACGGAGCTGATAAAATACTTGACAAGATATGGTTCAAAAGTCAATTGATGCGGTTCATTTCTTGTAACACAATTGATTTGATTCCAGGTTGGCGCCAGCTTTTCGATCAGTTTCTGTTCAAATTTGTAACAGGTCTTTTTTTAAGTTTCAGTTAGTGTGGCTTTTACCTGTTAACCCTTTTCACTTTTCCAAATTTTAAGTCTCACTTTTAATGCCTCGTAATGTTTGATTCCTACTACAATGTTAAGTGAAATGTAGACACATTTGAGCCCCGGATTTTCTCACTGTAAACTAAGTAGAATAGCAGTTTTATACCTCATATTGTTTTATTACCTTGCAATAGGTGCTAATGTTGTACTAAAACTGTTGGTGCTGGAATGTCTTGTGGAAACAGAGTAGAGTAAAAGCTATCTAAAGCAAGAACATAATTTGGTCAAGCATAGTGATAATATGTTCTGGGAGTACAGCACTTCAAAAATACTTCAAATGTGGTTCCGTTTGTTGAATTAAAATTACAGATATTATGTAACAGCAACAAAGTATTACTGTGCAGAAAGTTATCCGACGACATAAAGAATAAGCGTGTCCGATATTGAGGACGTACAATCACAGTTAAAGAGGAGTGAGCTATACTAAGAGCACCATTCCGCGACTTTCTGGTTTTATTAAGAATTGCCTATCCTATCCAGCCTTGGTAAATGTTGCTTCAGACGGCAAATGGGAGTATTCAAAAATTAGGTTTTATTTAAGTGAACTTTTACTTCACGTTTTACAGGTTTCAATTCCATGTTCTTCAAAATCAATTACTTTACTTACACGTAACGCCAAGAAATCACACTTAAACGCGAAAGTCGTGTCTGTTTTTACAAAGTATTACAACTGGTTTATTCGCAATATTCTTCATTAATTGTAAACCATTAAAAAAAAAACTTGCTTATTGGTCCTCCTCAGGATTTTGTGGGTCTGTCAAATATTAACCACAGGTGTCAAACTGTTAGCCTTGATAAAAAAAAAAAACACTTAAACACTTTATTTAACGCAGCGGTGTATATTTACACCCTCAGAATGAGACTTTCATTTTTAAATAAAAACGTTTAAAGGTGGAAACGTTGCTGTGGGCAACCTAGGCATTTTCCACAAAAGTGAGAAAAATACGCAACACCTTTTTTCATCACAAAGGTTTTCTATAAGGTTTCCAAAACAAAATGCTAAAAGGTCCTACAGAAAAATAAGGGAATCATGCCTAATTTGCATAAATCCAGAATGACCCCCTAATGTAAATGTACTTTAATTTATCATATTTAGAGGAGGAACCTCATTGTGTTTGGTGGAGAATGATATCAAAGGTCATCTCAAGTCGTTAAATGTGAAAAACCCAAAACCTTTTCAACGCCACATCTCAAGATAGCAATCAGAGATATTTTTCGAACTTACATTGTGGATGCGTAATGGTCAGTAAACGAACCCTAGTGTTTCAGGGGTCAAAGGTCATCTGAGGTGAAACTACAAAAACAACGTTATCTCAGGGAAGGAATGAGTAGTAGATACCTACCACACCTAGGATATAGATCTGTCATATTACGAGAGAGAAGTTTATGTTGTCTTTAGTCTAGGTCAAAGGATTTCGAGTGAAACGTCATTTTCCCTGGCCAAGAAAAAGGAGAAGCATGCTTTAAAGACTTTACTCCGATAGAAAACCGTTTTCTACAAATTGTGATGTCATTTGCACTATGTTTGGCATATTATTCCTACGAGTGAGTGTTTCTTGACGTCGTGTGGTAACGTCCGTTCTTGGTGAAATAAATGTTAGGCAACAGATACCGAAAGGTACACGTTGAAACACAAAAATGACTAATTTAGTTCATTGTTACAAGATAAGGATTCCACCTCTAAAGAATACTATATTGTTATCTGTTTTACTGTGTTGAATGAAGTCCATATAAAAATTTGTCCGCCATGGTGTTTATGCGTTATGTACTTTGGGACCGTTATGGACGATGTTTACTTTGCAAGAAGTTTGTATTAATAACGTTTGCCTATCTGATTGGGAAGTGTATGGTTATTAGTTATGACAAATGTGACTGAAGTATTTCCGTGTCACAGACAACTTTGAGTTAGATCCAGTAGTCTTAAGGCCTTAAATGTCACCTCCATCATATTTAGGTATGCGAACATGTTTCTTAATATAAGTGATGACTATACTTTTATCCACATTCATTCAAACTGTACTTTCGTTGTAGTTGGCTATCGATAACTTGTGCAATCTGTTGTGTTCCAAATTGTTCACACACAATATTGTCACTATTGTGTGGATATGACCTTGAACAATTTTAACTGAGTTCAAGGTACCTAAAAAGGAGGTAAAGTGAGTCTTTGCTTAAACTGGAGTACGGGCTAGAAGTGAACTTAATGAAGGGTATCTTACTGTTTGTGGTCAGCAGTGTTTCCTCTAAGAAATGTGCCACTGAGTCAAATTGTTGCAGTTCTTGACCTGTCGACGCACTTGTGGCGATCGCGAAGAGCAAAGCCTCATTAACCGGGGTCTAGGGCCCGCTTTAGGACCCTGGAAGCTCTAAGGTTCTTGATGCCCTGTGATGCCTCAGGAGATGAATTTGACACCACCTGGAGTGGAACATCTGCTAAAAAACTTGCACTGAATTTCTCAAAGATCTAGTCTGGAATTGGTCAACTTTCACTACTGAGGTAACATGTCCCAACCACTAGTTTTTCGATTTCACATTATTTTTTTTTCGCCAATTCTGGGAAAATCTGAAACCCTCTTTTTACACTTTTCCTCCTGAACATCACTGGGTCGAATTCGCTAGCCACTGCGTTGAAATCGCGTCATATGGCTTAACGAAAACATTGATTCGGGCCCTTAATATCGTGTGTGACAAAACTCTGCGACAGGTAACTTTACTTATGTACTGTATATGAATATAAAATGGCAGGATGTTTTCCTTCTAATTTAAAGCATCATCTTACTACAAAGACAACATAAAGAGGATGCGAGAGGAGATGAACAAGTTACAACACGAAAATATGCGGATGAAGAATAAATTAGACAAATTGTTAAACGGAGCAGAAGTACGTGTTTTGGAATTTTTTAACATTTGAGGTATAATTGGAAATAACACTTCAAAAAGTAAAGTCGTAATCCAAAGATATCTAAGCCATTTTGCTTTAGTGTTCCACTTGACTATTGTGAAATTACTCGAACATTTCACTTAGGGAGGGAGACGTACTACATTAAAACAATAATTTTTATTCACATGTTATAACAAAAAATGCAAATCAGATCCACTAAAAAGAGGTTAATTTATTTAACGGCTTATCCATGCGACGTGCTACAGAAGAGGTATGTTTCAGGGAGCAATAAATTTGAAAACCATCTAACAGCTCAAGAGAACTGATGTGAATAAATAAATATATAAAAAGGGGCCTGGTGATGGCCAATGTTGGGTATGCGGTATAAGGAGCTTGCAGCAAAGATCAAAGGGTCACATCCAGCTGCTCTGGGAAACACTGCGCCACGTACCACATTGCTTTAGTACATGATCTAGCGTTTGCGTTTGCTGTTTGTCCTCCAGAACGTGGTCTCGTTAGATGACTTGTGACGCGTGAAATCTCCCTATAGTACCTTGGTTAGTGCAAATATACTTTTCTTTCTCACGCAGGATGCTGATTCAAAAATGCAAAGCTTACAGATTCTGTGTAGAGAAAGTGAAGAAATCTTACGCAAGGCTGGAATACAACTTCAACACACCAATCTGATACCCGGGCAGCTGCAACAGTGCCTGTTAAAGCTTTTAAATTTCCAAAAACAGTTATCACTATCCACAGAACCTTATGGAGGAAATGAAAAGAGCTTAACTCAAACCAAAACGCTGCTTCAGAATCAATTACAGGAGAGATATGTGATGAACGTTGAGCAAGATCACATTTCTTCACAGTCATTTGATTCAACGACCACGCGAGGGAAGTCACATGGAAGCGAGACGCATGGGCATGAAGAAACTAATAAGGTTAGCTGGTTGTTGAAAAATTTCTTCCATTCAAAATTTGATGGTGATTTCAAGGACAAGGTTTGCTAACATGAGTTGTTTTTCCTCAAGATTTGAAATAGATTCTATCTTTTTTACATTCACTAGTTGCCTCTATGCCTTTTAAAATTGACAAATTTGCAAATTTTTACAACAAGATAAAGGTGTACGTTTGTCCAGCTTTTTGAAGCCTACGCTAATCAATTGTTAATCTGGACTTACCTAGACCAACTACACGTAAGGATCTTCTTACTTGACTACCCAAAATCAAGTAGCTGGGGACAAGCCAAACCATCTATTATGTCTTCTTAAATACCATGCTAAAACATATAGAAAGGAAAATATACATACGGTGCAGCACTTGGTATATAAGGAGATGAAAAATCCGTGCTCAAAACAATATCTTTTGAGAGACGTTCCAAGACATTAATCCATAGACAAAGAAGAGTTCCAGCGACTAGGGCGCCACGTTACTAGAAATGTAAATATACGTAATACATTTTTATCAATTGAGCCGTCGGGTTCATGCTGGGGCTTCCTGGAAATTTCCTGTCTTTTTAAACGTACAAAAAAACCTGAAATCAATATGGCCATGTCTGATGAAAGTCACACTACCGGAAACGGTCTTCGGTTTCGAGTAGTATAAATTTGGTCTTAATAAGGATAGTCAATGCACACTTTTGCAACAAAGTTATGTAGAGTGTATAAGTGTGGAGGAAAACGACTGGTATACAAGTGACATCTTGTTAATTGCATTAAATTAACGTCGAGTTTCCTGACGGCTCATTTGCATTTTTTATGAACATGTTTCTTTTTTTAACCTTCTTTGATTTTATCCTATTTCAGGCCAGTTCCTTAGTCGTCTGTAGTTGTGCAGATGGCACTGTCTCGTCAAATAATGATGAACGTCGTCCGGAATCATCACTTGATGGTAAAAATATTAGTGTCTATTGCATTCCATTTAGAACTAGAGTAACACCATTATATAACGAAAACTGGTACAAGTTTGTAGGAGTGGGGTCACAGAGACAAACCATTACAGTCCGCCTAGTGCTGCTTCATTAGTATTTTGAAAATAATTTTTCTGCCTGGCGTGTATACCTGGTATACCTTCATCACTACCAATTTGTGGCGTGAATGAATCTGGTAACCTGATGTACATGTATCGTCAAAATATTTAAAACTTGTTATTAATATTTGAAAAAAGGGCTTTAAAAGGGTGGTCACTTATTTCTTGCCATATTTTTAACAAAGAGTAGTCTGTACGAGTAAACAAATTCCTATATGTTCTACGTACGCGAAAAAAAATGTTAAAAATGGTATTGGAATTTCAATTGTTTGTGGAGGCGCAACTTAAAACATGTACAGATTGAAGTCGGTATGTAAATGACGGTTTTTAGGGGTATGGCATTTCAAAGTGCCTGTCTTGACAGTGTAAACACTTCTTAAAATTTTCTTTTATTTTCTTTTGTTCTTCAGATGAATTTTCGAAACTACTTGTGAAAGTGTCAGTGAAACTCACTAACACTCACTGTGTCTTGTTGGCAAATTACTTCAACTTTCCTGCATCTAAGATTGACCTTGTGCAAAAGGACAGTGAAACTCCGGGGATAACTCTGTTTAATGTAATGAAGGAACGAAACATTATAAGCAAATGTAACGTCAACATCCTCCGAGAAGCTTTAGTAGCTTTAGAGTTAAAGGAAATTGATCAATCTCTTGTACAACCATACCAGATAAGAATCGATCCCTCGTGTTACAACATGCACAACATTGGCAAACAATTAAAATGAATTCTGATGGGTAGATAGCAATTTAAATCGACAGGTGAGAGGTGAGATACCAATTTGAAAGTGACATAAAACCGATTTCAACAGAAAATTTCTGTGTCAAGTGTTAAACATCAGTTGTTATTGACAAGTTGACAGTTTAAACTGACAAAACCAGCTGTTGTTGAAGTATACCAGTTTTAACCAACTTAACACACTTTTTTAAAGTGACAGATAGAAATGCTAATTCGAAAGTGACAAACGCCGTGTAAGTATAGTATTCAACCTGATATATATATATATATATATAAACATGTATATATATACATATATATTTATATATGTATACATATAGTGAAAATCTGTAAAGCTGAAGAATCTGGCTGAGGTGAAAAGAAGTTGACTCCACCGGGGTTCGAACTCGGGACCTCCCGCTTGCTAGTGCGGACGCTCTATCCACTGAGCTATGAAGCCAAGATGGATGGCCTTTGTTCAAACACCATATGAAGCACTCGCAATTCACACCCTGAGCAGGCACCTATTTTTGGAACAGCACTAGTTCTCCTTTGATGCAAGCCCAACCAGAGATCACGACTGATGCACTTCAGTTGAACAGAATTGTCAACCCGCCAGCGGATCTCCGAAGAGATGCGGAAACGTGTAAAAAGCGCAAAGGTGGAGGTGAATGAACGCCGACGGCAACTGTGATGTATATACACATACACACACATAAATATGTATATATATATATATATATAGTAGGTCGAAATATGGTAGATCGAACTGTGAATATGAGAGTCAAAAGTTGAGTAAACTGTTTCGATCATGAAATTTAAACCATTCCAAAATACTGGCGTAGCCTTTATGAACAAGGGAAGAACAGAAGAAGTAAATCAGAGAGGAAATTAAGCCACGAGCGGGACTTGAACCCAGCGCCTGTCGTTCACAAGACGACCGCTCTAACCACTAAGCTCTCAAGGCTTTGTATTGTCAAGCGTAGCAATTTAGGTACAAATACCGACCCATCTCATTTTCCTCTCCTGTTACCATGGTAACGCCCCAAGCGGGATAATGAATATTCAGTAGGTCGAAATATTGTAGATTAAACTGTGTATAATTAAGTCGAAAGTTGTATAAACTGATTTTCAGCTGGATTCCTAATCCTAGTCTAAGTGGCTGTCTGACTAGGAATCCAATTTCAGCTGGAATTCTAGTCCT
>WURT03125592.1:0-11640 GCA_009936505.3 Holothuria glaberrima | reverse complement strand
TTATTTTGTCAAATTTGGAGTCTCGACGGTTTATTCACCAATAATAGTTCGCCAAATGCGATTTATTCCTTAACTCTACATATACTATCAGTAAACTGAGTGGCACGTATCACAATTCTTATAAAGAAACGATGCTTATTAGGATGTAAACTGTAAGAAACCTCGTTAAGGTGCGTTCGCACCAAAACCGAAATCTGCTGCGTGTTGCGGGCGGGACGCGGAAATTTTTTCTCAGGACAAATAGGGACAATTTTATATCAATAAAACTTTAGAAAATCGCCCCATTCCTTCTGAGATAACAAATTTCGCGTCCTGCCCGCTAACAGCGGAGATTTCGATTTTGGTGTGAACACACCTTTACACAGATATCAAGTTTGATATAAAAGTTTGCAAGCTTGGCCGGAAAATGAAAGAGAAACGTTCATCCCAGGCAAGGCATATTCTCGTCGTGACATCCAGGGGCTGCGCCAGGGTATTATGATAGGAGTGGCAAAGCATGGGGTGAGTGATCACTGTTCTAGGGAGGGGTATAAGGGAGAGGGAGTGTTCCCCCTTTGAGCAATTTTTGTTAATTTTAGGTTTCTTTGATGCAAAATGGTGCTGTCTTTGGGATATTTTTGCAACTGATTAAATATAGCTGGAAAATGTTCATAGTTAAGTGACTTCTAACTTTTGGTTGGGTGAAAGAGGAGAAAAGCCTTTGTTGTCTGAGAGAAGGGTATGTTGTCAACAAACCTCCTGAAGCCCCCTCCCCCTTTGGATACTTTGCTACCTTCTATTCGGGGAAGTTTTTACGCAGAAGTACGTGTGTGAAGTCCACAGAAACATTCTTGAACAATTACCAAAATCTTCTTTCCTTCATTTGTGCATTATAAAAGGGTATTTAAAGGCTGCAAACATGGAAGTTCTTGATTAATATGATGGATCAGATATGGGCCTACCCGCCCCTCCTCTTCTCTTCTTTTTTCTCCTTCGCTTCCTCCTTTTTTCTCTATCGTTTTCTCCTTTTCTTCTTTTTCCTGTGGCGCATAATGGCCATAGTGTTTATGGAAGGTTAAACCTACATTCACGTTAACAATTGAGTTAGTTAGATGAGGTTTTGGAGAAAACAGAAATAGCTAGGTGACATACTGTAACACCTCACCCCACCCCCTACAAAATTATGTGTCTTAAAGCGTTATTTAGACGATTTTATTTCGGGGGCTAAAAAGCATAGGGGGCATTGGGGCAAACGCCTACCCTTCCCCCTGTGCCGCAGCAACTGGTATCTTTGATAAGTTCCACTTTTTTGTTTGTTATTTTGGTTGTTGCTGTTGGTTATTTTTGTTTTTAAAGGAAACCAACGACAGGTCTCAAACATGGCCCGGGTTTTTATTAGCGTTAGCTTCAGCTCGACTGTCTGTCATTTCTGGTAAATAGTGATAACATTGTTAATATTAGTTTAAGCTAACATTTAAAACCGTGGGTGAGCACGGATTAGCGTTAATCCTTCCTATATGGCGATCATAGGTAGTATTCCGCTATGTATGACCAGCCACTCTTGGACTTATTCTAAGCCTTCTGGCGACACTTCCATTCAATTGCTTTATTCGGTTCTCGATATATTGTATCGGGTGCAGTAATCATCTTTGATTTGTGATGAAGTCATGGAAACTGTAAAATTAAGAATACCGGAGTGCATACTTAAGTTGGAAAACTTCAAAATGAATTTGATCTCATTAAAACCATAAAAGTTCTAATCATCTAAAATTATGTAACATTTGTAATTTTTACTAGGTAAAAATATATTTTGGTTTACTTTAAGCTTAACAAATATCTGATACCTAACTTTGTGTTGCTTTATATGAAACCTAATACATTCTTTTTGTTCAAAATATCTCGAATATAAGATATTTCATGTTTAGGCTTAAAATGACTCACAATGCACTACAAAGGCAACGCAAGCACTGTTTGCTTAATCACTGTCGTAATATTGGACTAAGGAGACCCGGCCGCAAGCCCAAAGGGCTTCATATGCAGGGAAATGAGAAAAGCACTCAGACCAAGAAATGCCTCAAGAAAAGGGCCCAGGATCTAATAAAGTGTGAGGGGGATTTTTGCAAAGGATGCACCAGTGGCTCGACGGAAATTTTAATCCCAAAAGGCCCAAGATCATGTTTGTTTTCAGATGGATAGACTATTGCATTTTGGGGCATATTTTCCGTTTATCAGAAAAAACTGGACTCCCAGGGCCAAAAACAATCTTCTTTCCTCCCTTTGTTAATTGGAGGGGGTAAGTTGGGTTAAGGCCCCGGTTGCGCCCACTCCCAGCACATGGTAATTAACACTGTGCTAGAGTCCCAATTTGCATGAGAATTATCAGTTATACTTTTTGTCAAAGTTAATTTAACTATTGTTATGACTACGCCACTAAATGCTAAGAGGTTTAGAATAAAGTATACTCATTTAGCTTTTGTTTTTAAGTAGTTAAGTCTCATCATTACAAAAGGTTCAACCAACAAACTTTTCTCTTATTTAATTTCTCAAGCCTTTTCCTTTCCTTCATGAACACGGATTTAACCAGATTTGAGAGGAGCAATGAATGAGTCATAGAATCAATATATTTATTAATGAGAAACCACAATATACTGATTTAAGGGATAATTATGTCCCTCACATGATTGCATAAAGAGTTGTCTTCAATATTATGATTCAAATGGAAAGCAATTATGCTATGGACAAGTACTGGCAAACAGAGAGTACTCTTTAAAAAGGAGGTCAGGCTCAGGCTCTCAAGTCACACCTTCTTAGATCTGATTTTTTTTTTTTTTTGCTAAACCCAAACACCTTGTTGGGATAAGACGTATTTGTTATCTTGAAAATACAAATCTCACAACTGCTCGTCGCAGCAAGAGCCATTTCCCACGTGAGACAATTTTTGGTTTCAAAGGAAACAATGGCAGGCAATTTGAGATACGAGAATGGCACAACAAATTATTACGCAATTGACCACTCCAAATTAATTGAATGTATTTATTAATAGAACTTAATTTGGGTATTATCAAATGGTAGACAAAAGAAATGCCCTAAAACTTGCATTTGCAAAACTAAGGACCTCTTAGTGTTCGACTCTGCTCATAGCCACACAAACGGTGATGCATTTTCAGGGAGAGATTTATGTTTAAATAATTGTAATTTTGTTCTCAAAATTTTTTAGAGGCCGGAATTCTTCTAGAAATACTGTAGGTACCCACTTGGCCCCTTGGCCACAGACAGTCCCAGCAACTCTTCAGACCTTAGTAACGTTGTGATGTTCGAAGTGTGCACCATTCGTGCAATTATTACTTTGACATCCGTTAGTTTTAAAACGCAGCGAGTGCAATCTGAAGCTTATGTAATACATGATCCCTAACCGGAAACTCAATACTAAATACATGCACATGTACCCTGCAACTCCGCACCTTCGCCCATACAAATCAAATATCTTATATGAGCAGTACTTTGAGATAAGATTTTGCCCTGCCTGCGCCCCTATAAAGGCATGCCATCACTGCGATGTAAAAACCGATGCATTTCTACATAATGTGTACATTGATACGTTGAACGCGCGCGGAGCGGGGAAATTTTTTTGAGAACGTTTTCCGGGCAAGTGGTTACAACCCCCCCCCCTCTCCTAATCAAATTGGACCCCTACGCCCATGCCTAATACTACATATGCTACATCATCAGATGAAGTGTAAAGAAAATAACAAAGGGAGCTCAGATTGATTCAAATGTAATATCTTGGAGTTCGCCTCCCAAGTCCTAATACTCACTTCAACACCTCACTATTTATGTAGTAAATGCATCCATTCGAAGTGTAGGATAGAATGCTCAGTTGTAGCCTACTATTACCTAGTAGACTGAGCAGATAAGGGGCAGGAAACTACAATTGGTGTTATCTCACTTCTGCAAATGTCCATCCCGCCGGTTCTGCTGGCGGGTATGGGCGAGTACGAATAAATGGAACCATATGTACCAATGCTGTATATGATATCTAAGTTATGCGTCCTCAGGCGAAACTTAGCCTCAACATTCCACCTCAGCCCCACCTCTTATAAAGTATTCGCTATGTGTCTTGACGAACGCTTAAAGTTTGAGACAGGATGAAACCTTTTTGCTTTCATTTCATTTCAACTCATTTATTTGTTTCTTCGTAACGAACAATAATAACAATGTTTACGAGTATTGTAACAAGTTGTAAGTCACGAAAGGAGGAAGACTCTAAAAACCTTGGAAGGTTTGTGGAAATTATGGTGCATGCACAAAAGCTTTAAAGTTGTAAGGAGTCATTTCATTGAAGGTCGAGTCAGTGGTAGCTCAACCATTTGAATAATTAGGGTTCAGCTTGCCCCTTTCTTTTCGTTTGCTGTTGTTTTCATGCATGCAATGTAAGCACATTTGTCTTCAAAAATATACAATTTTTGTTTCAAAATTAGGGTAAGGGTGAAATATGTATGTTGTTGGGTCCCTTGGGAATGGAGAATGGGGGATAATATTTCCTAATCTGAGATCAAATCTAGGAAAATGATTTGAGCTTGCATGATTCCAAGAAAACCAAGTCATTCATAGCCGATACCATTGCAAAAAAGTGTAGCATGACACATGTGAAAACTCATTATAACATGTGGCAGGGCATATGGAAATATATAGGGAAAGAAGTGTGATCATGAGAAGTGTCGCATGTGGTACTGGAACCAATCTGACACACGGGATCACACTTTTCCCTGCGTGATTGACAGGCATGAAAATTTGGGTCAAAGTATAGGGAAAGCTGTTTTAAGTTGACAAAATAGAGCAAAGTGTGACAAACAAAGGTAGCTTGAAAAAAATCAAATTATTGAGGTTAATTTAGTCAGCACACGCCACACTACACATTTTCATAACATTCCTTACTTTATCCAAGTTTGCCACATGTTCCCTTTTTTAAAACGTGTATTTTGGTTTTCAGCATATTACCTCATGTCCAATCTGTGGCAATGCATGTCAATTCATGACACTTTTATAAATGTGTGTCAACTGTTTATTAAAGACACACATTGCCATGTAAAATTCACAGAAACTTCACATCTCTTCACACGGTCACATCCCACCAAAGTTGTCCACATTTTGACCTGCGAGCTGCCTGGTTTGACCAGGGAGCTGCTATATAGGAGATAAAACGGCAACTCACTCCTTTGTACCAACTTTGTCGCCAGCACTTGAAGATACAATGGGCTTAAATCTTTTTTAGTTGCGGTTCCTGCTACGCAAGCTCTAGCAACTTATGCCGCCGACACAAATTCAATTTTGGCTTATAACACAATTTTCTCCTAGACGGTTGGTTGTATCGAAATGCGGTGTAGTCCAAGTTGTAGGGATGGTTGTTCTGTTGGGACAGTTTAATTTTGGTGACCTCGTGACTTTTCAAGGGGGTATAATGGGGACATTTCTTCATTAAAAGTTTATTTTTAGAACAACTTTTTGACAAAAACGAGGCTACACAGAAAATTACAACCTTTAGTGGGCCACAGTGGGAGATAAGTCACAGCGATCTTTTACAGTAGAAATTCCATCTGTCAGCCTGCATCTGCACTTAACTTAGGCTACAGCGGGAATTCCCCTCCATAACAGTTAGTCAGCGATGACCTTTAATTCCAAAATTTTTGATAAAAGACAACTTTCCTACCATATTAACCACAAAGTTCAACAGCGTGGAAGCTTGCTTGGTGCTATAGTGTGAAAGAACCATGTGTTGAGGACCCCAAAGGCTACTCTCAGTGTTCAATAAGTAGGTTACATATTGCAGAGGTGGTTTCCTTCAAAATAACTTCATTAACATGTTACGGACCCGTTGTAACCTGGTAACAAATAAATTCCCACTTTAGTCCTCTAATGTCAGAATGATGACCATTTTCTCAACTTAAAAAAGTTCTAATCTTGTCTTCAAAAGCCGTAGATTATAGATACGTCAATGAAAATTCGAAAAAGGCGTTTAAGCTATAGATTTCGGTAGGGGGTAGAATGAGGTGTGTTTCGACCGAGTGATGGATCTTTGGTAATAATTTTCTATCCAAATGTTTCTCAAACTATCAGAATTTTCGCAAATCCTTTGCAAACTATCAAAATTTTCGCGCGCTCCGCGCGCTTCAAACCCTACCACAGTGTTGTTCTCATTATCAAAAACTTCCGATAGCAACTCCCAGAGAAGCATAGCAGCAAAAGTCCAAAGCTGTTTACGAATTACTAGGTAAAAGACTGGCTTTTTGAGTGCCGTGTATGTTTGTTATTTCGGCAATTAAAAGTGTCTCGATGCAGATTCAGAATGCAGGTTTTGTCATGGAAATCTTACTTAACGAAAAAATTTTCGCGCGCATGCGTCACGGCTCACGTTCCATCTCGTGACCATTATATGAACGTAATAATACATGGTACCGGTACTATTCTGATCACAACAATTTTAAAAGGAGAGATTCATCTCGTATTAAAGGGCCATTGAGACATGGGCCCCCCTCACTGATGCCGGGTTTTTTTTTTTGGACCTAAAATTGGTAGGAAATTTTAACAAAAAATTTTACTTGAAAGTTAGCATATGTGGCACCAGATTGCATGTAAGGACACGCAATTTTTCAAAAATTTTCGAAGGGGAGGGGTACACCCCTCCCCTTAAATCCCTCCCCAGGCCGGCGATCACACAACGTATTGCATGGCAACCCATTAGAACGCCACTGTGAGCATTATGTCATTGTCCCATTTTATGTAATCGATCCAGAGCTTCGGAAGGCCCTGTACAGGTATCTGCCAGCCTTATATAGATACTCTTTTATAATGCAAAATGAAGCAACAAAAAACGTTTATGTGGACTCCACGCACGTATTTTGGAATATTAGTCAAAAAGAAGGGGCGGGGCTTCAAGAGGTTTGTTGACAACGTATTCTTCTCTTACACAGCATAGTCTCCTCTTTCACCTAACCAAAAATTAGAATTAACTAACTTATGGACACTTTCCAGTCATATATAATCAGCTCCAAAAATATCCCAAAGATATCACTATTTTGATTCTGATCAAGCTAAAATTACCAAAAATTTTCTCAAAGGGGAGGGGACACCCCTCTCTTTATACCCCTCCCCCAGGACGGCACCTTTATGTAGTGACAAAGAAAGGATCCCCATCGCTGTACACAAACACAGGCCACATGAAAAAGGTGCAATTTACGCAAACATGACATCATCGGTGGTGCCCCCAATCACCAAAGTCTGGCGGCGCCCCTGATGCTAACGATGAGGTGGATCTAATCAGATAACCATAAATTAAAGTTTCCGATGTATCTCCTTCTAAATAGCAGCTCACTGGTTTGACACCGCATTTCACATATGGTATTGAAACTTTCGCCACAAACCGAAACACTATAGTAATGAATAGGCAAAGTCTTTGTGACGAGTTGAACTTGTCCGCTTTACTTCTTTCTGTATATAAGGGCTGAGTACAAGACACTCTCGAGTAGCTATCAAAAAATGTCCCGTCGTTACATAGTCCTCAAGAGCTGTCATACTAAATGTAGCCCGGGTCACCCGGCTCGCCCGTCCTATCTAAACGTAGCCCGGCTATCCATACACATACAAATCAACAGATTATAATTGTTCAAGTTGAGTTAGCAAACGTAGTACTAGGCAAATTGGTATAAATCACACTATGTAGGTCAAATATTATTCAAACAAATTTATCCAAACAAACGCCAATTACTGGGTTCTTAGAGTTAAAGCCTCGTCTACACGATATGTTCGAGACTGGGGGGGGGGGCTGAACCTTGCATCGGACTGCCGTCCTGGGGGAGGGGTGTCCGAGTCCCTTTTGGAAAATTTTAGGATATTTGAGGGTCCTTAGATGCAATAAGGTGGATCATTTTGGACAAATTTTAAGATTAATTACGGTAAATTACTGCAAGTTTTTGACATTTCTTACAGAAGAGATAAATAAGGGTTTTTCGTCCTTGGAAAGTGGGAGGCTGAGGTCCCTCCCAAGACAAATTTCGCTGGTCGTCGCCCCGCCCCCTGCTTCCGACGTCGTTGCCTGCAACTCAAGCTTATCTTTGAAGGCAAACTCTAACTCCACTTGAAACATATCCCCTACTCATTCCACAATTTCTCCTGTTCAAAAATTGAAAACAAAATCGCACTGTGGTTCTAAAAACTGGTTCTTGAAACTGAGGTACTTTCCTGTCACTTCCTTGGGCATTTACGATGCTTCCATAATGTACATTCATGTATAGCCGGGCTAAGTTTAGGTATAGCCGGGCGAGCCGGACTATAATTAGTACGACCCCTCAAGAGCGCTGTTTCGTTTGGTAGATAGTTACATCACCCGGAGATGGCAGTGGCTTACACATAACAGTTGCGTTACGTACAGATTTGAAGAGCTCCTTGTATAGGAGTCAAGCAAGGGCGGCATTTAGTTCTCACGGTATTAGGGGCATGACCCCTTGTCAAATAGTTTACTGAGTGAAAGATTTAAGCCAGTGGGCAATTTCTCAAATATTGGGGGACATGCCACCCCCCGGGATCGCCGCCCATGGAGTCAAGTTAGCGAATCCTTTGATAAACTTGTAGATTTGTAGATTTTCTATATGGTTATAGACATCATACTTAGCTATAAACTTGAAAGTTTAGGCTCGCTCAATACCTTCTCAAATCGCTCTGCAGTATGCAGGGTCAGCAAGTCACCACTATGTTGTTTAACCTACGGCTAAAGCTCATCATGAGGCTGACAGGCATGGGTGATTTTTTTTTTATTTGGTTACCAATGGTGAATATGTGAAATAAATGGGTGTCATAATATTAGTATGACTCATCTGGTCATCTAAGTGTCTTTATTCCATCAATATTATCAGTCTAGATGAATCAATTGTAAAAAAATATATGGAAAGTTCCTAAATGATGGAATTATGAGGTTAAATGGCCCAAAATTAGCACATTTTCGGGTAAAAAGTGTGACATTTAAACCTGCCATTTCAAAGACCCGTTTTCTTTTGTTTCTAGTTTAACTGAGTAATATACTTAAGATATAATACTGACAATATATCCATTTTCGCCATAAAACTATTTTCTGCTCGAAAATTTTGTGTTGTCCCAGCCTGAGGGGCCCGACAAAGCTTTGTTCCCCGTGAAGATTTTCATGTCCTCTTTTAAGGGAGAAACTTTTGCACTTGTTAGATTCTCTCAGCTCTGGTGAATTATTGAATTATGTGCATGGTTTTATACATCAAGAAGTTTGAAGGGAGGAATTCACACAAAAATGGGAAATATGGCATTTGCAAATGTTGAGAGACTGTATTTATGTCTCCTGGAAAATTTACATTGTGAAACTTTGAAAGCAAAAAAAAAAAAAAAAAAAAAGATATACCCTAAACCTCTTCTTTTACCATTTTGCGTTGGAATATATTTCTTCGTATGACTTTTTATATGGAGAATATGCTAACTTACCAGCTTCTTCAAAATTCAAAACACTGCACAATTCCATGTCCCCAGTCCTAATTTACCCGGAGCATGATTACGCCCACAAACTTTAAAATGATGATTATAACTGGGAAATTATTGAAGTTTTCAGCCAGCGGTGTTGCCATGATTTTCGGTGTGGGGGACAACGTCGACTAATCGTCCCCATTCTTGACCGCCGTCGTGGGGAGGGGTATAAGGGTGTCCCCTGTCCTGTTGAAATTTTTTTATTGTCTCGAAGGGCTTAGATGCAAAATGTTGCTATATTTTGCTTCTTTTTATACTTGATCCCAGTGTTCTCCACAGCGGGTTTTAGAGGGGCGACCCGCCCTCCGAGTGAAAATGGCCGACCCTCAAAAAAGTTGCCGCCCTCCAAAAATCCAGCTTCCATTTTCAAGTCCATTGCTTCATAACACATATACAAGTCACATAGTATGAATGAAAACTTTCCCATCCCTCCAGAGATTGCGGCAAGATTTGCCTGACAGGAGCCCAGACTCCCCGACGGGGGGCCAGCGACCCGAAGCCCCGACAGCCAGGATGCCGTCGAGGCGTTGGTGGGGGGGATGTGAAGAAAAGCTGTGAACTATACCATGCCATTGCGGGGAATATATTGCATAAAATTTGTATATGCTAGAGGAACATAGTTCCGCGATGATTTTATTTTTTTCCTGGAATCTAAACTGGGGATAAGCTCGCGAAGCGTGCGAACATTTTTAGGTAAAGCTACACTAAAAAGAATCTGTACCTATTTAAAGCTTGTATAGGTCAATTGTTCGGGTAGTTGGTCCCTATCGGGCACAACTTACATTGTACTTCCCTCCTCGAGTCACTAGAGATACCGCACGACAGACACAAGAGAACATTAACTAAGTTTAGCGAAATGAGATGAAATTCCCAACATTTACATAAATCCATGAATCCTACTTATTAAGTTACTTGAAAACGTGAAAAGGGTTTGCACTTTATTAGCTATAAGTAACGGAACTGAGGAAGCGTGGACAAAGCGTACTGAAAGTGTTGGTTTTATCGCAGAAATGATCCTTTTGAAAGCCAGAATAAGTAAATCGTGGCGACAGATTTTTCCTGACAGGGGGCCTGGTCATGCCAGCGACCTCAAGTTCCGACAGCCCCTATGTTGAGGGGGTGGTGAGAAGGGGATATGAAGGAGCCTAACTATCCCTTGCCATTGCAGGGCATATTTTGCTCAATATCACTTAATACCTCGAAAGCCGAGTTGCGCACTGCTAGTGTTCTTTTGAGTCCGAATTGTGAAACTGCAAAGCGCGAAGCGCTCGAAAATTTTTGATAGGCTTACAAAAAAAAAAAACGTATTTAATCATTAAGAACAAAAATAAAGAAAAAAATAGAAACTGTAGGGGTTGTAGATCTTATCGCGGATAACATACATTGTGTCGAAACCACATGACACACACAAGAGAATTACTAGGCGATATGGGATGAAATTTAAGACCTCTACATAACCTGTGTACTCTGCCTATATGTTACTTGAAAAGGTTGGCAGGACATTTGCTATCAAGCTTTGTGGAATGGAACGATCGAAGAAACTGGATGGACTTACTAGCGAGCGAAGCGCGTCGAAAATTTTGGGTTCTTATTAGAGAAATTGTCCTCTTGAGAACAAAAACAGGAACCATCGGGGGAGATTAGTCGCCGTCGGGGAATGCATACTTTATCGTATCGACTAAGATTCCCCGACAAAACTGCAAAAAACTGCAGCCTTCCCCCGCACCACCCCTGCATCCCTCCCTCCTCTCGCCGGTTTTTATTTTTGCTCTCCTTCATTTTTTTGCAACATCGCCTATCGCGTCCCCAAAATTTCTGTGGGGGGGGGGGACACCCCCTGCTGGCTACGCGACTGTTTTCAGCCTTAGATTATCCAACATTATAAAGGAGGCATATAAATGTTGTTTAGAATATCCAAATATGGTTCAGGGCCTTTTTTAATATACTTACTGGGGGCCATGGCCCCCAGTCCCATGCACAGCCCCCCGTCAGCTCATTCCCCCCCCCCAGTATGGTCCCTTTTTTGGGAAATTTTGTTTTCAGATGCTGAAAATTGCCCAATTTTATGTAGACAGGCTAGAAGACAGTAATGAACTACTTCACTCAGGAAGATAAGGATGAGGA
>WURT03125581.1:0-11640 GCA_009936505.3 Holothuria glaberrima | reverse complement strand
TGTCGAACTATTATTGTCTCATAAACCGTCTCGACTCCAAATTTGGCAAAATAACGGACTCGGCTTCGCCTCGTCCGGTATTTTGTCAAATTTGGAGTCTCGACGGTTTATTCGCCAAATGCGATTTATTCCTTAAATAATAGTTATATCTGTATTTTTATTGCACCGATATTTAGTCAATCCTCATCAAAGGTGCAGTACGTATTACCCATGCTCAACGATAAATTGTACCCGAGATAATTGTCCAGTGAGGCAGCAGATCACACACTGTTCGATAACCTCACAGGTACCGATTTAACCCCTGAGAGAAGAGAGAGGAAGTCGCGATATAGCATCTTGCCGAAAGATGCAACGTAACGACCCAGGCATGAATCGAACCAGCAATCCGTGTTTCGAGAGTCAGACACCTTATCCAACACCCTCTTGCTTGCGAGTACATTGTCATATGAGTACCAGTTCGAGTACATCTCTTCCGTGACTTTGAGTACAAAATATTTTGCATTAGCACCGAAGCGTCACTTTCAAAATCAAAGAGTGAGAGAGTAAACATGAAGTGGGCAATAGCGGCTTTAAGAAATTTTGTTTGAAGGGACAAAACCAGATCGGTATTCAAGAGTCTAGCCCCCCCCCCCACCTCCGGCCATATCAATGGTCCCCTCCGTACGGTACAGTAGGAGTATGGTGACTATTTTGTATTTTAAAAAAGATAACATGTTATACGTTTATTTTGTTTTGAGTTTGACGACCATGCTTTGCAAACTTGGAGGCCCTTGTCCCCCGTGCCCCTATGTCGAGCCGCCAGTGGAAGTAAGGGGGTATGTAGGGTATGTATACAAAATCCTTCTCACGAGTACGAATACAGGCAAGTATATCAAAGAGTGAGTAAGAGCATTAAGGTTTCTTTCTACAAGTTTGATCCTTCTTGCACCGAGACAGTGAAACTTTAAAAACTTGATTGGATAGTCAGACTCAAACTACATGTAAACAGAATAACGAGATTTGTGACATTTTAGTAACCTTTTAATATACAAATCCCTAAGCTCCATGCATGAACCTTGCTACCGAACTGTTTTGTCTCTCTTTGTTTTCTTTCGTCTGGTTGCTTGGCAACGACTTACCATACCATTTTGTTTTTCACATTTTTGTGTTTTTACGATGCGGTAAGGAAAATATTATCGTTTGTGGTATAGCATTTTTTCATGTCGACAAAACCAAGATTTTTGGATAAAGAATGGTAAACAATTCAAATTTTGCTGGGTATCTGGGTAAACTGGGTAAGTTTATTATTAAGAAATAAAAATGAAAAGGTTCTCATAGGAAAAAATATCGCTACTCCGTAGCTCATAAATAATTTGGTCGCAACATTAGCGATTAGTTACTCTGCAATACATACCAATTAGAGAAAAAAAAATTGCCAGAGTGCGTTTAAAAAACTGAATGCATAGTTTCATTTCATTTAATTTATTTTCAGGTTTTTTCGCCACACCTTTGAAAAACGAGATATGACTAATTAGATAATTTTCAATGAACGTAATAATGAACAAAAGATAAAGGAAGTAGTCTAGGTCTTTCGAGGCCACATCTAAGTTACACTACTGTGTGTCTCGTATTTCAGTGATCTGAGTGTATCAATGAAAGTGTAATCACCAATAATGATATTAAATACCCCGGTATTACAAAAACTATTATTTAGATTAAAACAAGAGCTACTTACTAGGTGGAAATTTCCTTGAAAGGAAATTTTATTAAGTATAAAACTTGATTTATGACGGATTTTGACAAATCAATGATCATCATTTTCACTAGAATATAACTTAATGGAAATCAATTTTCTGTGTGAACGAAAGCTTACAAACAACCATCCTACACCGTTTTATAATTAGCTTACACGTAATAGATGAAGAGCTATGCAAGACCATTTCAACCAGGAAGACTTTCCCATAGTTTCAAAATAGGAGAGAAGCAAACTTCTAAGCTGATGATTTCAATAACTCCTGGTGGTGAATTTTAAAAGATCACAAATAATAAATTCATTATTTTATCATTTCAATGAAAGTAGAGACCACGTATCGTTTTCAAATGTCTTCAAATGCTTTCAGACGGAATTGACCGGCCCCGAATGAGAATGTAAAAAGGCAAAATCCCAGTGGTAAAAAGTTCATGTAAACACAAAGCAATTTGACTACAAATTTCCCTCGGGTGGTCCTCATATAAAGAACACGTCAAATATCGTCTGTTCAGGGTAGCCCGCCAATTTAAGGCCTCATTGGCGCACCGTAGAACACTGGGTTATCGTGAATCGCCTGAACACAAGAGGTTAAATAGCTAAACTGATGCAGGGCAACTTCTCGAGCCTAGCGGCGAATTTTTTTGCCTGCTTCAATTTTGACAAGATGCACTCTCAAATTGTTATGGGAACTTTCCGGATGTCTAGTACAGCCTTCATGTCAACGGAGCAAAGAAACTATGAGAGTCATTCTATATGTCGTTGGATTGACTTTCGAGGTTCGTGACTGATCTCGTTGCAATGTAACTCGTGCAAAGCTTAGAAGGGCGCATTTTTCGCTTTTGATGTCCAAATTCAACTTGATTTGATCATTTTAGCCATCAAATCTACTTAAACTTCAATTTACAAACTATACAGAAGAAACAGTTTGTCTTGTTGTTTGAATACGTAGTACCCCTTTTCTTAGAACTTACAGCGGGTAAATATAAAAGTACGAGGTAGGATAAATTGGAATCAGATTTCATTTATTATATTTGGGGGAAAGTGTCATTTTCTATAAAGATGATGACAAAAGAACAAAAGATGATCAAGTACTGTATACTTTAACTTTATGAAAAGGTTTTATGCACTAGCCTTACTTCATGATAGATTTCAGTGTAGGCCTAGTACCAACTTTACATTCACACATTTTTATGCGCTAATAATTGAATTTTCCTAAATCATATATATAATGTGAGATTTATGATATTTTCTGCCCCAAAGCGACTGTTTATATTGAGTCGGCAAAAGAATCCAATACAACTCACTGCAACCCATTATCTAACCTGAAGTCAAGCAAATCGATATTTGTTGACTTGCACGCATATGTTACATCATCTTACACTAACCAACGACAATGGCGTAACAGGCTCGGACTTGAGCCGAGTCAGGGACAAAATCCACAGGGGCCGAGGGTCCCAGGGGCAGAGTGAAAAGAAAATAGTTTGGGCCCAGGGGGGTTACTGCGAAAAAGATACGCAAGAACAATATATTATTTATTATACATTATTATTATTACTATTATTTATTTGAGCAGTTTCGTAGCCCAATCTATTTTCTATCCCTTCTGTCTAGGGGACGCAATGTTTCGCCAACGACCAGTAACGCCTTTTTAGAAAGTGCAAACCGGGAAGACCGCCAATCAAATTTGAATAGCCTAAAGGAATTTGTTTGTGGTTTAAAAATCAAAACGGTTATTTTAGATAAGCCTATCAAAAATAAAAATGTTGCATTGTCCTCCATATACGACACTCACATACAAAAGGCAATTTTTGCTTCACTGTAACATGTTATGTAATACAGACCTCTTAAAACGTTTTTTTTTTCTTTAAAATTAATGTGTTTATTTGGAGCTTGACTCTGAAGTTAAACCATTTGGCAACGTTTATTGTATTTTTATATAATTCTTAAAGTAAGTTTTACATACTTAATTAACATATGTCAAGATTAAGCAATACAAAAACGTTACTACAAAGAAAAGGGACAAAAGGAAGAAACATATAAATCAGGGGTAATATATGCAATTAGTTAAAGTAATACTGCTTCAGATGAATCTGAATAGATTTACTGTTACTATTAAGAGAGGTAAAAATACAGTTCTATGAAAATTGACCCACAAAGACATTCAATTAAAATAATAAATTCAAAAATTTCATCAGTTTAATTTAAACAGGAAATATTCATTCTCCTTTTTATTTTTAACCAGAAACTATTTGGATAATACGTGAACACGACCCTTGTTAAATTTAAAAAGGGCGTATTTAGAGCGCGTAAGTTCTGTTTCCCCATAACTTTCTTCTAACCTCCCCTCCCTCACCCGCCCCCAAAATGAAACCTTCAAACATTTTATCCTTGTTCTCCCACCTTCAGTTTTGAGTTGCCTTGAAAACACGTGTCTTCCGTTATCATATGCGGAAGGGTGGTTTTATTTTGCCCTTCGACTTTAACGCGGGTTAGGTCAAAGTGAAACTACAGCAAGGGCAATGCAATAGGCGTCTCCTCACGTAAAAAGATTAAAGAAAGTTTTCTTGTATTCAAAAACGTGTTTTCCCTCCAGATAACTGGAAACGTGCTTTTATCGTGGTATCAAAACGGCCCAATCTCCACGTTTTTGTGTTGACCATCTCAACCAGGTTCTTGTGATCGTAAACTTTTTGAGGAGCAGACGGCCTTCCTAGTTTTACAGGATTCTCACGATTCTGAGATAAAGGAATGTGGAACGGGTGGAACTGGAAACGTAAGAAAAACAGAATGCATATCTGTACCTTCTTGTTTACTCCATTTTTGTACCGATTTTAGTTTTGATAAAAAAAAAATTGGAATAAAAATGCCCTGATGCATTTTCGATTGGCTTTTAATTAAAAAATTGAAAACTAAATATAGTCACATATAAAACTCTGTCTGCTTAGAATTTCATAGGACTTTTTGTTTGTTTTCATCATCTTTTGTAGTATTCTTAATATCTGAGCATTTTTGGAGCAAATTGGACTGACTGGATCATATTGAACTGGCTCATCTAGACTTACTTCCATGTGATAGTTAAACTGATTTGACACTATACTCGATGCCTTTCAGAAAATAAACCTTGCACAGAATGGTGCTGCGGTATGAAGTTAAGTAATACAGATAAGTGAACAATAACATGATGATTCTACAAATTCATAAAACAAAAGGGATCAATCTAAGGTACAATTTTCAAAAACTTTAAATGTGGGAAGTACGGGTGTGGGAAGAGGGACCACTTGCAAATAAAACTATTACTTTAATTTGAATACCATTGGACCATCACGTATAACTGTGGTAAGGACTACTGTATCGGCAAACCGTCAATACCTTCATGGCGAGTATTGGCCTTTACAATGATACATACAGATTTCACATCGACTCTCCTCCCAGGATTTGACAGGAACAGATTACAGAAATAAAGATGTAACAAGCAGGCTATCCATGTGTCTAACGAGAATTTGAAGGGAAAAAAGATGGCGAAATAGATCGAGAGGGTTGGAGATAGGTCAAGTATAATTCGGCCAAGTTAAACGTACACAAAAGTGTGATCTTCCCGTATGTTTTGGTAATATTAGCCTGGAAGTTTGCGTACCTTTAATAGCGTTTCGCCTCAGGGACGGTTCGCCTACTGAGAGCTCTGCGTGCTGCCACATCCACGCACTGTTGGAACTGAGTGAAGGTATTGTGGCAGTTGTGTCCGTTCCGCATCGGCGAATTGCGCCCTCAACTGAAGATTCAGTTCTCCGTCATTCTGAGATCACAATAAATCACTGGGAAGGAGGAAAGAGGAAACTAAAGCGTCAAGATGAGGTTCTGAAGTAATGAAGCGAATGTTGCTATTAAGAAAGGCTCTCGCTTTTTCATAATTATCTTCTTCATTTCATAGACCGTTTTTACTCAGATCGGCCAAGTCTTACTTTTTGAAAATCACGCATGTACTGCTGATCCCAGTCCTCATGTTTTGAGGTTGGAGGTAACAGCATACTTTCTGCCTGATTCGTGTTCCTTTTTGTAACTATAAACAATCAATAACAAACAGACAAAATAGGCTTTTCTCGATGCTTTCTATCATGAAAATGACTTTTGTTCTACAGTTTTTGTGCATCGAGTCCTTAGCTTGTTTCCTTGTTTTTTTTTTAGTTTGACCAATCACACTTACGTTGCTTGAATTTAAAATTGTGACACCAGTACCCCGACACTTTAAAGGCAAATACTGCGTTTTAAACATGGCATACAAAGAAGAAAATCTGTCATCATTATTAAACCGTTCAGTCTCACCAATAAACTCTAGCAATAGCTTTATCTCCTCAAAATATTGTGCATAACAAGAGTAAAGGGATGTTGCGTTATTCGAACTTTCGACAGTTTAGGTGAAAAAATTATTTTTGTGCAACAAATAACTGAATTTCTTCCTGATGGAAAGTTATTTCTTGAAAAGAATGCTACAGTAATTCCTTGACTGGAATTTTCTATTATTCTGTATCCATTAATATTGGTTTAAAAAATCTAAAAATTTTCTGTAAAACAAACGCAATATTTCCGTTTAGGGCAACTTGCAAGTGGCAGGTATAGGGTGATGTATACAGAGCAGCGAAGGTAGCAACATTCTACAAAATATTCTATTAAAGCTAAAACAAGAAGGACAGTCCGGAAATAAATTGTAGATTTAGAATTTTAAGATGGAGTAACACCTGATGATATTTGTTGACCCGTTTTTTAAACATAAAACACCAACAAATTGTGGTTTGTTTTTATTTTTGTTCTTTCCTGGTTTTTGTCCTTAGTATTTTCACAAACTGATAACTTTGTTTTACATTAAATTAAGAGGAAAGTTAGGAAAATTACCAAGGCGACTGAAAAACATTAAGTAGAACTTTTAAAAGTTTACATGAGGCTCATCTCTCCTAAAAATGGATTACAATTGTACGGAAACAAAAATTAAAGATGGATAAAGTACGCCGGTGCAACGTTGAAGACTACTCTCCAGGTGAGGTCAGAAATGCCTTATAAAATGTTCAGTCCTGGAGGTAGATGATTCAACCCTGAATGGAATTTTATAATTCTTCTAACGGCACAACCTCGTGACATAGCTCGAAAATACTTTAATGTTCCAATTACGATAACCTATCATTATGCTTCTGGTATCATTCAGCAATTCCTGTGCATGAATATTTTCATTTTACTATCCGAAGTGCTGTAATTTTTCCAATCTGAAAAAGGTTTTTAACCGTACATTTTGTGATTAAATGTCAATTTAATAAAGGAGGGGTACATGAACGGAACCACCTTCTCTTCATGGCCACGTACTCTGAAAAAGCCTTTTTTCAAACTTGATGAAAAACACTACCTGCTAAGTAGGGGTACAAACGGGAATCTTATCAAATATATGACTGAAGAACTGGCAGCAAATGAACCGAATTAGTAAATTAAGCGTCAAACCTAGTAGTCAATCGTCGAATGTTCGGCAAGCCTCGCTTCGTGCCTAATTGACTAGACTGCGTTTAGAAAGGAGTAAAACGCTGGCTTTCATAGTCTCTGCACAGTCGTCATCTATTCCTATGGACCATATGGGTTGATGTCATCGTGTACTTGACAATCCTTCTTCCCATCCCTCAGAGGATAGGCTGCATTACTGTACTGTACTCTACATGTGTGTAAACTCTTTAGCGATATTGATGTTATTTTTCTTGTCATTGCTTTGAAGTTTTCATCATGTCTTTCCAGCAAACAAGACGTGAAAGTAAATTAACTTCAGAATTTAAAGCTGAATATTTTACGATCTACAGGTAAATAAAGACAAAACGTTATCGGGAGGGAACCATTACAACTTCGTGCAATCGGTACAACCGACAATAGTACGTTGAACGGAGTTGAGTAAGTGTTATCGGTTGTTAATCTGAACAGTATATGTCCCGAAAATCGACGATGGGAGAAAGGAGACATCACAAGAGGAATTTCACCTATGCAGCAGAAAAATATCATCATTTTACAAGTTAAGTTAACAAAAGAATTTTAAGAAAATTTTAACTTCAAACATATGGAGAGGCTGCTCTCCCACCGAGGGCGCACTTCCGTTTCTATGGCCCTGTGTTCAATACCGACTTCCAACCCCTGTTTTCACCGTTTCTCCCCGACCTTTCTTGGTAAGTTTGACGAGGACCCAGCAACTTGGAATATTTTGTGACACTGAAAAAACGAATTAGGCAATATTTGATCTCAATTCATAAACTCAAAATATCTTTCGCAATGAAGCTCAAAAGAAAGTAGCATATTTTCCTGCAATTTGCATTCATCAATTCTTGATAAGTGAATAGATATCCCCTCTTTACAGGCACATCATGCAGAACGCATTTTCTTCAAAATGCCATGTAATTATGGCTACAAAATTTAAAACTGTATAAATAATTACCTGCTGCAAGTTTATTTTTTCTCACAATTAAGTCAATGACCTTCTGCTGCGATTAGATGGAAATGAATAATCTCAGCGGGAGGACTTTTACCGACGTTGCATCATCTTCAAAGGTCCAACCAAATATTTGATTTAAAATCCACAACCTATTCAGAAAAAGACTGAAAAAATCCAAAACATGTACCCACCTGTACGTGGTATGAAGGCTGGGAAGGAATACAAGACATATCGATCTGTCCGTTGCATTTAGGAGAAGAACATCACACACACAGGAGGTCCTTAACTTTTATTATCGTTTATTAGGCTCCAGAACAAGATCTATACGAATGGAAAGTGTGTTAGTGTAGGATATTGGAGGAGTTTTATCCGAATGTCTCTTGACGGGTGGTGGCAAAAACATATCTCTTTTTTTACTCCTGCACGAGAACGCTTCTTCAGTCCTGTTTCGAACGAAGCTGTTGAAGTCCCTTGATCACCCTAATCATTTTATTTTACCATTTTTATCCACTTTTGCGAAACCAACGTATTCAGGACCTTGAAACGGTGCTTGTAGCCTTGCCTTTACACGAGACAGAAAGAAAGATGCGTGTAGGAAGGCTTGTACAAATTATGGATAAGCTTCAAATGAATGGAACTTTAAAGAATATTCCAAATAATGAGTACGCCAATTCTTAATTTCCCATTTTCAATTGTGGAAAGCTTGTTAACCGTCTTTTTTATTTTCTATGTTATTTTTGGTAAGTAACTTTGAATTTGTTCCAATGAACCTCCAAAATTGGTTTAAAACTACGAAACTTCTCAATTCAAGCATGTGGTAATCTGGTAATGAAAGGATAAATGATAAATCGTCTAATTAGAGAGGAAATTGATTAAAGGCAGAGTTTAAAAATGTGCTATACACCTGACGTTTTCAAAGTCGTTTTTAACAACTTTTACATAGCTAAATAGCTATTTGTGTTCCGACTGCACTGTCTGACCTCTGCGTGCCCTTATTTATTAGCTGCATTTATGTTTTGTTCGCTTCCGTAACTGCAAGCTACAGCGGAAGGCAGAGCGGAATGCGATGCATTCTTTTACTTCACTGTCAAAGCATTTCGTCTCCCGGCGTGTCATTGCTGCAAATACACGGTCATGCCAAGCATGTAGTATATCCACCCCATTGTCGAACACAGGTCTATTGCTGACAAAGATATCAACTAGAATTACTCTTCCCCCGAAGAACGTTCCATTCTTGTCATCCAGCACATGTTTAGCTCTAACCGTAATGTTCGCCAAAGGTTATACAAAGCACCTGTGTTAGCCTACCCGATTCCAAATCATTGTTAATTTATTTTTGACTGAAGGAGACCATAAACATTTGCGCATATGAACACTTATCTTTCGAATGAGGTTCATCACTTGTCCCTGGTTAGGAAACAAAAAAATAATAATAGGCCTATCGAAGTATGGTTATACTCACATTTAGCTGCTTTTGCAACGGTCCTCACAGGATCGAGAGGAATTGGTGATATCTTAATAAAAAAATGTTTTCACATAGTGTGAACATCGTCCGGACCGCATTATGACGCGACAGATCATAGTAATGTCTAGGAGGATGGGAGAGGACTATATTCGATAAGGCTGGTAAGAACTTGGGTGAACTCCTGTAAATTGCTCAAAACACCAATTTCACACAAGTTGGGGTGTGAATATATTATACTTCTAGTTATTGAAAGATCATGTTGCGTGTGCGCATAGTCTGTGTTTGGTACGTAACAGTATCTGATTGTTATTATGAAGGACAGTCACAGCACATGTACTTAAAGGGGCTCTTTGAGTTGATATCGATGATTTTGTTTGAAGCAAATCATTGCATGAAAATGTTTCCAATTAGCTTCATTACTCATGTATCAGTTACTAAAGTTACCGAAAATGTGAGAAATTGTAGTTATTGTGGACAGGGGTTGCATATGATTAATACATAATGGTAAAAAGTGTCTGGTCATGAATTTGTGATAAATGATGTTAATCATTAATTAACTTATCCATTGCCTTTTCAGTTGTATGTCAGATGTGCAGAATATCTTAGTTTGACCATATACCAACAAGATGTGAGTAAATCTCAACATTTGTGGAAAAAATCATGAATTTCAAGAACCAACTCAAAAACCCCTTTTAACTTCAATGAGCTGTAATCAAGATTCACCTCTCTTGCAGAACTGGATACAACTCTTCATACAGAATTCACTCATAATTTTGATATCGATGCCAAATAGTCTTTTCATAGTTTGAATAAATTACGAACAAAGTAAAGACGGTAACTTACACTCTCTGGTTTATCATAGTGTTTCCTGTCTATCTTCTTTTTCCCAAAAAAAAACTTAGGTGGTAAGAAAACGGTCACTATTATATCTACCCACAGCACGTATCCTAGGCAACCTATCCGAAACACAACAAAGCATAAACATGATAAACAGGTTAAAGTGTAAAATGTGGAGTTATTTTGCATAAATTTAGCAAATAATTGACAAAAATCGGCTACATTATAGAGAGTGACTGCAGATGGAGTAGCTCACAGAGACATGAAAATTTAAAATTTGACGATATTTGCCTTTTAGGGATAAAAGGCAAGCGATATACTGGTACCACTTACTCCGAGTTGCACGGTACCATATATAGGCGTATGGAAAGACATTACAAAAATTGATAAACAGTAATGATATGTACTACTCTACATCTCCTCAACTCATATTTTTCTGAAATCGAAACTTTTTTGCTTAGCGGGATACCGTGCCGCCCCCTCCCACGACTCCTGGCCTCAAACGCCTATGGTTGCATCATAAACAAGTTCAAAAATAGTATTACATCGAAAACATCCAAATATTGCATTGATAGAATTGTCATCTCACTCACAGGTTTATAAATGCACTCGTCAAATTATTTCAATTCAACCGCAAATAAAAAATCCTTCTCCTACCTGTGAGGTAGTCTTATCCTCGTCGGCTGATCTCAGGCTGTCTTGGAAAAGTACAAGAAAGTTCAGGCGTGAGAAACCATAGAAAGAGTCAACATTCCAAACGAAATTAAATTACATCATACACAAACTCAAAGAAAAAAGTTGTTTTAAAGCTAAAGTACGGCTGATTCACCCTTCTAGTATTTATTTCAAAATGTTTGTAAAAAATAAATTTCCATCGCGTACCTTAAGATGCCCACATAAGTTCTCGTCTGATGGTTGGTTGGTATATATATATATATATATATATATATATATGTTTATGTTTCATTTGAATCGCGTTTTAGCGATCAGTTATTATTTAGCCGCCAGATGAAGTAGCGACCCGAAGCGTTGCGGAGTTTTCTACTGAATATTAAGCACGTTTTCATTACTTTTATTGATCTACATGAACATTTCACGAGTGCTACGCAGTGATCGACCTTATATATATATATATATATATATATATATATATATATATAT
>WURT03125570.1:0-11640 GCA_009936505.3 Holothuria glaberrima | reverse complement strand
TTCGTGCAATAGTATGAATAATTTCATTCGTTGAAAGATTGAACGTTCTATTCAACTCGGCTTCGCCTCGTTGAATGGAACATTCAATCTTTCAACTCATGAAATAATTCATACTATTGCACTCATAAACATTCATTATTTGTATAACATTTCATGATTGTGTGCGTAGGCCTATACTATGTGGTGCTTTTTGGAGGTACATGTTTTCTGTATTAAACATGTTGCAAATTAAAGTCATCCACATAATATTTAAAGGTTCTTAGAGACAGAAAACCATTTCTTGAAAAGTACATTGCATATTCACTGAATCAAGCAGTTTATTTTTTAACTGCTCTCCTAACTTTTACTTAATGTAGTTTTCAATTATACAAGAAGTACACATTTGTGAAAGTTCAGTCCTTCCAGTTATAATGCAAAAATAAAATAACATTCCAGTCTTGCTCAACAAAAACCTGAAATCTTACATAAGTATAACTTTTTTTTAAAGAAAAATAAACAAAGTTTGTGTGCATAATTCGTTGGCACTCCACACAGCTTTACTGTCAGGATTTTCCCAGCAGGGGCAAGCACCTGGAGGGAGTGGGCTGGTGGCAGCAACTTGAAGCCCTAACAAAGTTCATGAGTTGCTGAAAGGGTGGCATGCTTTTACTGAAGGAAATTGAAAAACATTGGCTTTTATTAAGGGAAATTATTAAGGGAAATTTGTAAAAATTTTGCATTTTTTTGTAATTCAAGAATGTTGAAAAATTCGGTTTTTATTGAAGAATATGCCCTCCTTTAGAAGAAAAACAAGTCAATGCATGGGCGCTGCTGGCTGCTGTTGGGAATTACATACTGATTGCACCCATTAAGTTTCCCGGACGAAATTGGAAAATTCACATCTCTCTAAAGGGCGCCAGCTACTGCCTACCTGTCCCCACCTCCCACCTGGCACCACCCCTGACTTGACAAGGTTCCATAACAATGAAGTGAAACAGGCCAGTGTCACAGTATATTGAAGTTAAGAATCCTACTCAGCTCAAGAGATGAAGATGTTCAGCAGAGGTTAAAGTGATATAAATGCTTTGTAAACCACAACAACTACAAAAGATCAACATTGATGGATCTCAAATGTGGCATTTAATGTTACATAATGACTACAGAAAGACTCTTGGTTCTTGTGGAATTTAAAGGTTATGTGACATTAGAATGACCCATGTTTTACCCGGCTGTAGTCCAGGATTTTTCTGCATTTTGTAGATCAAGGTGTACCTTTTATTGTCGATATTACAAAAGGACCACCTTTCGCCGTTAAAATGTAAAATGAATGCAAGTTCCACCAACATTAATAACTTTACCATACAAAACAAGTTTCAACTGACTCTAATCAACTGGCACCACTAAAATTCCATTTGCATTAGATTAGTTGAACTATTTTTAAAAAGTCATAATAGAAATAAAGATGTACAAATTCTTGTAATATACTTTTCCTTTTGACTTCCAGCCACCTGATGACATACTGCAGGTCATCAGTTGAGAAACGTAAAACAAAACAATGACAGATAATATATTGCACAAGACAAAAGTCTTTTTATGGTGGGGGGGGGGGGGAAGGAACAGAAGACTGAAGTTCTGATATTATAGAAACCTTAGTGCAGGTTTGCGTTCTGGTTATTGGTTGTGATGATAAGAAAACCTTATGCATCTATGGTGGTGGTGTGTGTGTATGTGGGTGCTCATGTGTATGTTTGTGACAATGTGCTTTTTATTACAATATCTGAAGAAGGGAAACTCCTACAGATCCTGAACTTGGTACATAGATGCCCCATATTGAGTTAGATGAGGTTTAACAGCCCACGTTCCAACCAATTGGTTCAAGTCGAGCTGGCCACTGCCTTTTTTCCAGTTGTGGCTCACTGGCTTGTTTTCCCTAACTCCATTGCTTATGCGGAGCATCACGCACAATGACAGAAGGTTCCATTTTTAAAGTCTTTGGTATGACTCGACCTGGGAATCAAACCCGAGCCTCCCGCGTGAGAGGCGGATGCTCTACCACTAGGCCAAAAACGCGGTCATATTGAGAGGAAGAATCCTATCTTTTCAGTGAAGGTGAACCTTTTTAGCACAATATCTCAATGTTTAAAGGTTTGATTAGATTTCAAATTAAGTATCTGGATGCCACATGATGGGAAAAAGACCCCTATTTTTTAGGTGGAGGTCAAATGTCATTTGGGGTCACCAGTGGTCAAATCTTGAAAACTTGTTAACATGATATCTCAAGGTAGAAAGCTTGGGTACATTGCATACTTAGTTGGGGATGCCCCATGGTGAGGGGAATATCCCTCCTGTTTGTGGTAAAGGTCAGATATCATCTGCATTCACTGGGGGTCAAACTCTGTAAACCTTGTTAACACAATATCTCAATTTAGGAAACATGGATGCATTTTATTCTAACCATTTGGATGCATTTTATCAAGTGCAAGAACCCTATCATTTTGGTGGAGGTGAAGGGTAACGGGTGGGTCAAACTCAGAATTTTC
Organism: Holothuria glaberrima; assembly: GCA_009936505.3. Taxonomy (NCBI): domain Eukaryota; kingdom Metazoa; phylum Echinodermata; class Holothuroidea; order Aspidochirotida; family Holothuriidae; genus Holothuria; species Holothuria glaberrima. Next base: position 9,121 of record WURT03125570.1, on the reverse strand, counting down.
TTAAGGTCAAGTTTGAACACAAAACTCTATTTTTCCAACTCATTAAGATCTCATGCAATCAGTGACTGAAAGAAAGAAATGGGACATCTTGGCATTATTTGAGATTACACATGTATGTGCTAACCATTGAGACCACGTTGCATTTTTGCATTCTGGTTCAATTTGTTTTCATTGGTTTTGTTCTTTCCCAGAACAATTGTGGTCCAGCCTATTTTCATGTGCTTTATGCTGTATCTTTTTTATTGTAGGTCAAGTGAGAAGTTTGAAATAATGAAGTTAACCTTTGGAGGACTTGGAGACTCTCTCAATCAGTCTACAATGTCACAGTCATCTCAAACCAGGTAGGAGTAGTTCTATCAAAGCAGCCATACAGTCAGTGGCTAACTATGTAACCAGTGGGTGGGAGGAAGGTAGGGACAGTGGGTGAGGTTGTCAAGCCTGAGTTTCTGCAAACACCAAGTGGGCCCTTCTGTATTGCTTGCTGAGAACCAGTAATGGATCTTCCATGAATGTGGTGAGGTATAAGCTTTCAGGGGCCCAAATCTAGAAATTTTCATGTAATTTCCCCTTGAAAAAGATAACACTGGTTACAGACAATGTTGCTTGTTTAAAGGGTCTCACTGCATGGCTCACATTTTGAAGAACTCCACTTCATCACCACTTCCATCATTCTTGAGGCCCCTCAAGGTCTGTGCAAGTTCATCAAGGCCCTTTGGACCTTGTTGGGTGTTGCTATATTGTTGCCAGTTGTGTAGTGGCCCCAGAAAAATCCAGCATGAAGACTTCAAGTATGTATGTGTGCCACTACTGAGAATAAATGATCATGGTGGTTGGGCCTCCATGGAATAGTCTTTGCCCCCTTTTGCCTTTAAGGCTAATTTTGTCCTTGTGTGCAATCTTGATCTGTCAAACCAAGTAGGAAGTAGTTTCATTAGCAATGTGAGCTTGGGCTTTTTTGCAAAATATTGAAGAAGAGCCCTCTCAATTCCAGACAAACGAATATGAATGAAAGTAAGCATGTCATGGTATCCCCATTTGCAACATTATTGTAGTCACACAAATATTGTTCAGTCAGGTGTCAGTTTGGCCTGGGGCATGGCTTGCTTCTGATTCCTTGGTCCTGTCAAGGAAGGAGGAAAAAGAGGTATGTAAGTTTGTGGTGATTAAATATATTCTGAAAATTTGCGCATTCTTGAAAATATCTCAAGAAGATTCACCCATGCAGACAGAAACTTTAATTTTTATTCCATTCCCAGTTGAGTATGTGTATTGTTAATTAAGAATCACAATTCTGAACTGGAGTGGAATACTCTGATTAACCCAAAGTGATATTTGTCTCTTTTGACCTTCCATTGCTACTTCATACTGTTGTTTTCCTTTCTTGTCTTTTCAAGACAATGTCAGAAGCACAAAGTCTTGGATGCTGCATTTTATGATGAACACACATTGTCTGTTCTCCTCCAAGAATGTGATGACAGTCTGCAAGACTGTGTCTCTGTTCTTTGTCAACTTCCCATCTCGAGTTTGGATAAAATGCCCTCAACTCCCCTTACAACAGAAGTACCTCCTCAAATTGAAAATGAAAACATGTAAGTTCTACTTGCCTTGGGGATATGTGGGTTAGATTTTTGTGTCTTTTATGAAGTGTTTTACTGTAGAGGAGGGCTCAATAATCAGCCAAAATGTGGTATAAGTGAGCTTATCTCTTTAAGAATGTTACAGGTATAGTTTTTCAAGTGTCATCTTAAATATGATGAAAACATCATGCTTTAAACATGGTTTTTGAAAGCCACCTAAACTCATGGACAGTCTTGGAATTTCCTGTTCCCCTTCTCTCAGCAAAAACTGTGGAATGCTTGGAGACACTTCTTGAATAACACATTTTCATGGGGGGAAGAAAACCAGGGCAACCTGAAAAGGTTTCAGTTATGTCATTTTATTGAAAGTTTATTAATTTTGGGTAAATTGGTCTGCACAGTTGTCACCATGTATCTCTATTTTCAGCAATTCAGGTAAACTACAGTTGTTTCAGTGAGTGGTCATCAACTCAATTCATTGTCTTTTTTCAGTAAAGTAAGGTTCTCTTTAATTTGCAAGTCAGCTAAGTTAAGAAGGCTCTGACTGGATTTGTAACTTGATTATAATTCTATTGGTCTGGAATAAATATATTGTCTGGAAAACTGAAAACCATATGTACCCTTACATACTGTAGATCATGTTGCTACACATCTTTAGAATTGGTAAATATTTGTAATAGTAAACATTGCCAAAAGTAAAATTTCTTGGTAAATTCAGGATATCACTGGAGGCTGTAGACAGATGTATATTAAGTGCTACAGCTAGTGTTGAAGTGGTGGATATACTGTCAGTATATATAAAAGGCTATGAGAAATACGCTTCTAACAAATTTATGTCAAATTTTCTTCCTGTGGTGATTCTTGAGTCTTCAAGATAGCATTCTCATCCTGGTGAAGGTCTTCAGTTTCATCATCTCAAATGTGTGTGAACCTGTTATATTGACTTGCTCTGATATGATCTAATGTTGCAGAAACACAGTAGAAGCAGGAATGCTTGTCAGTCATTTTCATCGACTGGAAAACCTCAGGGCTTTACAGTTTGCTGTCAGCGGGTCCAGAAAAGTTGCTTGTGTGGTAAGTACCACATTGAAGTAAACTGATATCTTTACAAGATTTTTAGCTGATTGACTGGAGACCCACCCAGATTATTGAGAATGTAACTTGGTTCACTGACAGAGGGCTCTATTGTAATTTTTACACTTGAGCACACTTTGAAGAAGTTGTTTCAAGACATTTTCAAATAGGACAGTGTCTCCCTAAAAGTTGAAAGCCCAAACAGTGTCTCCCTATTTTCATCAAAGTAACTGGTGATTGGATAGAGCTGATATAAGAGAGCTTTTAATATTGTGGGGTGTCTATCTGCAGAGCTATCCAGGGAGCTGCCACAGCTCACTGATCTATCTATCTGACCACAATTGCAAATTAAAATGCTGTCACACTATACATGCATCAACAGATTGTGATAAAACTTGGACACATTGATCAATAGGCATTGGGTAACTTTTGACCAACAGAAAGTTGAGGTCAAAGGTCATTTAGGGGTCAGTAGTGGCTATTATGTGAAAACCTCAAAATTGTAGCTCCCTCACAGAGCACCTCTTGTTTTTCAATGTGGACCATATGTTCTTCAAGTAGCTCTTCTTTTGGGCGATACACAGATTTTGGATTCAAAATCATTTTAGGTCATGAGAGATCAATAGGTGAAAAATCTTTGATTTGGCATAACTTTTAACTGAATATTGGATAGCATTCAGACTCTGTGTGTGTGATCACCACACGGTACATTAGGTACCAAAAGATGTGAATGACATCTGGAGGTCATCAGATGCCATTTCAGGTCAAAATGATTGCTTATCCAGTAACTTTGTAAGCTAATAAACATCACATCCAAAATTTGTAGATGTTATCATCATTTGATTCTGAGAAATCTTAAAGGGGCTTATTGAGTTGGTTCACAAAATTCATGATTATTTTCACACCTGTTGAGATTTTCTCACATCTTAATGGTAAATGGTCAAGCTAAGAGATTCTACACATCTGACACATAACTGAAATGGCAATGATAGGGTAATTAATTTCTTAAGTCATTTATTATAAATTGGTGACCAGACACTTTTTACTACTAGGTATAAATCATATGCAACCCCTGTCCACAAAAACTATAATTTCCCACATTTTCGGTTAATATAGAAAGTGATACATGAGTATTAAGGCTAATTTGAAACATTCATGTAATGATTCTCTTCAACTCGGTCACAAAATAGTCGATACCAACTCAATGAGCCCCTTTAAGGTCATTTTTGGGTCACCAGGGGTCATTTGAGGTCAAATTTGCAAATATTGTTTAACCTACATGAAACTTAAAAGATGTAGTCAATACTCATTCCTGAAATTTTGGAGGTTAGTTTGAGGCCATCAGGAGTCACTTAGGGCCTAATTGGCATAGATTTTTGGATATATATGACACCTAGTGAATGTAGTCAACATCTGGTGCTTAAAATTTTGGAAGTACTGACAATTGGCTAATTAGGGGTTGTTCAATGTCAAGTCTATTTTAGATCAGATCCATAAATGTACATATAACATTCATGTCAAGAATTTGATGTTAATGCCCATTTGAAGTGTCTTAATTTTCAAAGGTCATTCTGGGTCCATCCAGTGATAAGAGCCTTTGTACCCTTGTTCATGATTAAGTGTTAATACTTGTAAAGCATGCCAACTTTGTAAGAAAGGTATCACAATTGAACCCCACTGTAACATGGTTTGATCTTTGCATGGGGTTCATGGAATAATACATACTAGAATACATACCAGAATATCACCAAAAAAGTAACTTTCATGCGTAAATTTGGCTTTGATTGTAATTGGACAGGTGTGAGCTTTTGTACTCCTGGTGTTCTAGTTGATTACTAGTCATAGGCAAAAGGAATCTGTGCAGTGGTGGTGTTGTGTGTGTACAAATATGTATGTGTGCATATGACACTTTGCTTGTAAATACAATATTTCAAGACAAATAATCTTTAGAAATCTCATACTTGACATATTGAGGTAAAAGGTTATTTGGGGTCACCAGAGGTCAAATGGTGTAAACCTTGAAAACTGCTTGTAAACACGATGTGTCAAGATAAGTAAGCCTGAGGTATCTCATACAGGGGTTGTGAATACATCTTGTTGAGTAGGTGATATCTATCTTCTGTGGTAGAGGTCAAGGTCATTTGGTGTCACCAGAGGTCAAACTATGAAACTTTGGTAAGCAATGGAGTAAGGGAAGACAAGCCAGTGAGCCACAACTGGAAAAAAGGCCGTGGCCGGCTCGACTTGAACCATTTGGTTGGAAACTGGACCGTTTAACCTCATCTAACTAACTAACAATATCTCAGAAAGGGAAACTTTAGTGAATCTTACACTTAGTATGTGACAATTCCCATGTTAAATAGAAGAAATATTATCATCATTTTGTTGAAGGTCATCATGTGGGGTCATCAGTTGTTAAATTGTAGAAACTTGAAAACTGCCCATAAAGTTGTTTGGTGTGTTTCACAAAAGGGAAATACATACTATTGATAAGCCAGAATATTGGCATAATGTTTAAACAATCCTTCCAGGCAGTAAAGGTAAGTAACAATCCCTCATAGGGATGATTCTGCCAAATGGTGTTCAATTAACATAAAAATACCAACAAAAACTATGAAAACTGATGTCTGAAAACAACCTTTATACCATTCAATCACACCCCAGGTTGAATTAGCCAATGAGAGTGCACTAAACAATGAATATTCGGTACGATGAAATAGCACAACAAACAGTGCACATGTACATACCAGCTAACTACTACTGTGCCTACTATGTGTAGGCAGTAGCCTAGCTATGTACATGTAGACTGAGTGTAGTAAAACGGCCGTTTTGCGAAACTAGTTCCCATTGAAACTGATAAAAGCATAGGGACCAAGTTTCATTGAAGTCCACAAAATCAAATTTGGAACAATCTATAGCAGGGACTAGGTATCAACTAGCTCTTTGGAAGAACTGAAGGTAAATGCATGTAAAGGCAGTCAGTGGTGCCAATGGGTTTGGTGAAGGGGGGGGGACCACAGATGTCATAATGTCACCTCAGTTCCCCCACCCAGTCTGTGTAAATTTTTTACCCTCCACTGCATTTTGCATACAGCAGTGGGGACCCCCCTCCCCTTTTAGAAATTTTTGTTAATTTAGGGTTTCTCAGATGTAAAACGGTGCTATCTTTAGGGTACGTTTGGAACTTATTATATATGGCTGTAAAATATCCATAATTTAGTGAATTCTAAGTTTTGGTTATGTGATAGAGGAGAGTATATTGTCTAAGAGAAGTATATATTGTCAACAATCCTCCTAAAGCCCCCCTTTTGGCAACTTTGCTGCCTTCTGTTCAGGGAAAAGTTTTTACACAAAAATATATGCGTGGAGTCCACAAAAACATTCTTGGACAATTGCAAAAATTTTCCTTTCCTTCATTGTGCATTATACAAAGGCATCTAATGCTGCCATATACCTGTATAGGGCTTCCTGGAAGCTCAGGATCAATTACATGAAAAGGGGCAATGACACAATGCTTATTACCTGACATCCAATTGATCATATAGAGTATGATGCCAAGCACTTTACAACTATCATTTTTTACTAATTTTGAACAAAAATCCAGACCCACAGCTTCCAGTAATGGAAAATGGGAGGGAGAGAGAGAGTATAATGATCTGGATTTTTTATAGCGCTTTATATGTATGATCATCATCTCAAAGCACTTCACAATCATTACCCCTGGTCATTGGTAACTTGTCAAACCCACACTATATAGTGCATATCCCTTGCTGTTCGTACCCGGCACACTGAACAGTAATGCCACTTCATGGTGTCCCCTGGGGACTTCCCATAGGAGCAGCCACATACAGCCCCACTCTATACAAGTTACCTTATAGGTACCCATTCAACCCTAGGGTGGAGAGAAGCAATTGAGATAAAGCATCTTGCTCAAGGACACAACATAATGAACCAGGTGGGAACTGAATTGGCAATCCTTAGATCACAAGTACAGCGCCTTTACCAAGAGGCCACCATGCACTCTGTAGATGCAGGGAGGTGATATTAGACCTTCCTGATAGGTATAGCAAAAAGGGCGAAGAACTAACAAGTGTGTTTCAGAATGGTTTTTCATCATAAGTGTATTAACAATCACCATCTATACCAATAATAGCTACTTTCAACCTTCCATGTCATGCTTCAAATTAGATGGAAAGATCCCATATTGATGTGAGGCTCCCACAGATGTTTGGAGATGTATCTCTCTTTTTGGTTTCAATGAAAGAGAAACCTATGTGGTCATGCTGTTGTGGGTATGTGTGTGTGTTTGTGACACTTCTTTTTTACATGATATCTCAAGAAGGGAAACTCTGAACATTCTCAAACTTGGTAGGTAGATGCCCCATATTAAGATGAAGAATCTTATTGTTTTTGGTGGTGGTCAAAGGTCATTTAGGGTTACCAGGGGTCAAACCCTGAAAATTTTGTTTACACGATATCTCAAGGTAGGAAGCTTGAATAAATTTCATACTTGGTACGTGGATTCATTATGGTGAGAAGAACCCTATCATTTTTGGTAGAGGTCAAAGGTCATGTGGGGTCACTGGGGGTCAAACTCTGAAAATCTTTTTTAAACGATATCTCAAGGTAGGAAGCTTGGATTAATTTCATACTCAGCATATGGATGTGTTACGGTAAGAAGAAGAACCCTGTCGTTTGTGGTGGGGGTGAAAAGTCACCTGGGGTCACCGGGGGTCAAATTCTGAAAATCTTGTTTACACGATATCTCAAGGTATGAAGCTTGGATAGATTTCATACTTGGTATGTGGATGCATTTTAGAAAGAAGAAGAGCCCTAGTGTGTTTGGGGGAGGTCAAAGGTCATCTGGGGTCAAACTGTGAAAATCTTGTTAAAGAGCCTATGAAATGAGAATTAACAGCCACCTGAAAAGTTTATTCCAGCCAATCTAACGTCTAAAATAACCTCAGTGTTGAAAAATACTGCTCGAGTCAGGAGGAATTCCAAAAAGAAACTGGCCACCGGAACCCCAGACTCCTTCAAAAGTGAAAGTACATCGACCTCTGGAATGACGTCATCGCAGGAACACATGCTCTAATGTGTATCCTGTGATCACTGATTAACTGTGTTGCATTCACTGTCAGTCAATGCAGAGTTAACCTTGAAAATTAGATCCAGGTGATTAAATTTTTCGAGTTTAATGTTTGTTTGTTTTTTTTTACATTTCGACAGAAAATGCCTGATCGTGTGGTGGGAAACTGTAGCAACTATTGTGTTAATTTACAAAAGTTTCCCTAAAGATAAAAAATGAGGTGACTTTGGGCACAATTTGTTCACGTACGTACGTACTGTAGTTACAGTAGTTAGATGAGGTGTTATGGCTCAGTTTCTAACCAATTGGATTAAGTCGGGCCGGCCACTGCCTTTTTTCCAGTTGTGGCTCACTGGCTTATTTTCCCTACTCCACTGCGTATGACCAAGGCATGCGTCAAGATACTATATACAGGGCGACTTTGTCAAGAGGCGATTTTGTAGTGAGAGACTGTGAGGGGCGACTTCGCTGTGGGGCGACTTGACTGGCAACCGATACTACTAATGTAAAAACGATTACTACGCGCGATAGGGAAACAAGGCTTCTTTAGGTGGCAGTCTGAAGCAAGATGCGACTTACAACTTTCGGTGTATATATGGCGGAATTTTTCGTCCTAATATGCGTTCATTTTTAGCTCAACGTAGTTTCTCTGATGTGGGAAACCGTAAAAAGTGTGAAACTATAACCAGTTACGGTGCAAAACCTTACCAGGCTATATCATCTAGCTGAACTGCTCAAGGAGCACGCTCACTGCTATCGCCGGGTGCAGGCACTGGCTTGAGCCCCTCAGCTTCATCAGCCACAGGCTCAAGCTGGTAAAGTTGACTTCCTTGCGCGGGCTCTTCATCTCTCCTTTCTTCAACGGGACGTCCTGCAGAATTTCATCTTCGACTAAACTTGAAGAAGATGCAGATGAATCCAACTCTTATTTCTCAAACTGATGATCTAGGCGATGCCATTTTTCGTTGTCTGCAGTTCATAGCGCGTTGATAGTCAACATGATTGTGTAACAAAAATTCTAGCTTTGGCTTTGACATCCCTGTGATGACGTCATTGTAGAGTCAGTTTTGACTCTGCGTTTTTCAACTCACTGGTGAATGGGGATGGGATTTTACAGTTTGAAAAGTCCCTGGGGCCACATACGGGGCAATTGATAAGCTAAATTTGTATATTTTGTGTTTCTGATATATTTCAGCAATATTATAGACCACTTCAGGCACTCTATTACATAGGCTCTTTAACACGATATCTCAAGGTAGGAAGCTTGGATAGATTTCATACATAGTATGTGGATGCCTCATAGGGAGAGGAAGTACCCTATTGTTTGTGGTGGAGGTCAGAGGTCATCTGGGGTCACTGGGGTCAAATGTGTAATACCTTG
>WURT03125559.1:0-11640 GCA_009936505.3 Holothuria glaberrima | reverse complement strand
AAATGTGTGAAAAACTTCATTTTTATCAGTCTTTACATTTACTGACTGTGTGTTGCAGAATAACAGGTCAGTGTTTATCCAATCAGAATGCTGGATTCTCAATAACGGATGGCTAGAGGTGGTAGAATTTGTAGTTATAGGTTTAACATAAAGATTTGATGGGTTAAGAAGGAGACCAGAGTTGACTGTGACACCACTGGCCTGCTATGGTAGCATGTAAATGATATATTTAGTAAGCTAATTTTTTTATTACGCTTTAATCATGTTCTTGGACTACCAGTAGTCAAGTCAGTGTGTCTAGTATACAATTGCATTATATGCCTGAAGGTTTTATTCATCAATTGAAAAATATTTGATTGGGGGGGGGGGCTGAAGAAAGGAAACTTTGGAGAGAGTTGATACATGTCGTAAAATGTGTGTAAATGGTTAATCCCAGTTCCTAAGATTTTGTGATATGACATTGAAAATTTGTCAAAGCCATTTAAGAGAAATGTTTTGGGGGTTCAATGGCCATAGTTCTATAAAAATTCAAAATTTAACTGCAGAGTGGCCGTCCAGTGCAATTTACTTCCTTGAACACTTGGCTTTCAAGAGGTACTACTTTTTTCTTAACATTTTCTGTGAATCTGGTGACTTAAACTTTTGTTATCTTAGAACATTAAATATGCTAGATTGTTGTTAGTCATGTATGGGTTAAATAAATTTTACTGGATTGGAAATAGGGTGAATTTTGCTCTGCATATATTTTAAAGGTATAAGAAATATCAGATAATTAAAATGGTGTCAACTATAGTGTGTGACTTGAAATAATTGTAAAACATATAACAGGCCACATAAATTTGTCAGCAAATGTTTGTTTTATGAATGTAAAAAAATTGTAAATAAGAAAAGTCGTTATCGGGAACACTAGGTGTCAACGTGTGTGAAATACTGGTATAAAATTGACTGGGTGTGCATTGTGTGAAAGCAGTGTTCCAAGATCGTTGGAATATATCATATATCTGTGACTCCTGTAAAACTGTTTAACCAGGATACAAGATTTAGTTTCCTGATGGACTCATTTAAGCAAAATAAAGAATATGCCTAAATATACATAAACTATGTGCCTAGGGTATACAGATCAGAGCAGATGGCAGAAATATTGTTCCAGAGAGATGTCTGTTTAAACAACTGAAGAAGGTAAACATTGCCTATGTTTCATAAGAAAAACTTTTAAAGTCATATCAAAGAACTGGGATAAAATGTTACACACTATCTACTTTTGGGTTAAGTATCTGGTTGTTGGTTTCTAAATGAGAGATAAATCTATCTTTGCTTCATCATGTCATTAGTCTTGTAAAGACCAGTGGCATAATTAGAGGGAGTAAATAGTGGTAAGGGGACCTTTAGATAATTTGTAAAACTCTTACACCTGTAGACAGGCAAGTCTATCCTGTCTTTTCAGACATCCAGGTTAGTATTGATGACCAGGGCTATATTTATTTTTTGAGTGGTCATCGCATTCACTCACTGGATAGTGCTTGATAGTGCAACTTGTCAAGCTTCTACAGTTTAGACTTGGAAGGGGATAGAACTGTACCTGGGACCAAAATCAACATATGTATGTAGATTTTTTACATTTAAAGATAATGCAGATTTCCTCCAAAATATTTTCTTTGAGAAATGTAGCAACTTTCACCTCTTCACGTTAACAGTTCCCATATGCATGTCGATGACAGTCACCCATTGAATGAGGCTGTAGTGAAAAATTACTCCTAGATTAGAGGTGTGAAGAAATGTTATTACTAGTTATTATTGTAAATGTCTGTTATTGTCACAAATTATTTCTGTAAATTGTGTTGTTTATTTGTTGCCAGTGTGACGTGGATATTTTTTTTTTTTTTTTTATCAAAGGATGTTCTTTTATTTGAGGTACCATCACTGACTTCTTATAATAAGGACAGAGCATGAAACACTAATGTCCTGTGCATAGAGTGTCGCCACAAGGCGGATGTATTTATGCTTACCAATATGGCTGCCTCCTTTGTCTTTTGAGTAAAGTTTGGACTTGCTCAAGTGGTTCAGTATGGACAGATTATGCGAGAAAAGTGGAAAATTTGCACAAAAATGCAAGTTTTGGCCAAATCTATAGCATAAACAGAATGAAGAACTGGGATACTGTTCTTCCATTCATGTTTGTAATTTTGTCTGAAATGTTGCAGATTCATCATCAAATTACACAAACAAAAGTAGCTCGGTGGCTATCTTGGTAAGCCTAAATTGAATTGTCCAAATAGTGGCGGTGCTAATGGTCACGTGATCCTCTATCTCTATGTATGTGAAGTCTGTGGGTACCATAGTCTGTAATGCAACAGTAAATTTGGCTTAGGGTTGCTATAAAGGAGTTCAGAATCCTCACCTTGGAATAATCATATTTTGCAGATTTTGGCAGATGTTTGGAAAATCTACTAAAATTGTGTCCTGTAGATCGAGTCCAGTAGGCATATAGGATATCTGTTTTTGTCCAAGAAATACCAGAATCCAAGTTTTGCCATTATTGTGCCTCAGAAATGAACTTTCCCCCCAATTCAGACTTTTTCGCAGGTCTACAACAAAATTTTGGTTGGTACATCTATACGTCAGACTGCCAGACATGTAAAACACATTTTGATAATGATTGATTTCATAACCTGACATTTTGTTACATTTTAATGTTCAGTCTATCAGCTTGTTTTGTCACAGTTTTTTTTTTTTTTTCACATGGGTGACTATACTTTGCCTTGATGTGTCCAAACAGTTCAAAAAGGAAATCTTTAAGTTAACTTTAATACCATACCTTCAACTGCTGAATATTACATAGGCTGTATAGAGGTGCTTTTACATCAAAACTGAAGTCTGTTTTATGGGTGGGAGCTGTAAGCAACATCCACCCAGGAACTCTTTTCACAATGCAATTTCTATGTGAATGGTTCCATAGAAATATGTACAAGCCATTTGCTTTGCACCGTTCCATAGAAATATGTACAAGCCATTTGCTTTGTGGCTTCCACCGGGAAAACGCAGCAGATTTTGGTTTTTGTGTTAATGCACCTTAAGATAGAGATTTTGAATGTAGTAGTATGCAGGTTGCTTCTCAAACATCTATGAGTACCTCATCATTGAAGTAAAATGCATTGAGGGTAGCATATTCAATTTGTCTCTGAATTTTTTTCTCTGCATTTTGTTTCTTTTTTGTAGTTTGCATTGTTGATTGGTTTATATTTGTACTATACTGTACTGCATAGGGTAGATGTTTTTGAAAACATGCTGCATATTTTTACACTCTTGCTATACTTTTTGCACTCAAAACAGCAACAAAGTTAGAACTTTCTGTTCAATATTATGGAACTATTTCTATTTTATTACAAATTTTTTGTAAATTACCCATTTTGAGCATAAATTGTAAAGCATCTTTCTTCAAGAAAACTTTATATGCTATAATATCAGCTGTACCCAAGGTACTTGTAGTGGGCTTTTTGCACCCTGCCGAGATGGATAAGTTTTTAACATTTCTGTACAATTTACATTTCTAATTTTGTTGGTATTGCTTCTGGTGCAGTTCTGTATACTCAAAGTGTCTAATTGATTGAACTTTTTTCTTTTCTTTTTTTTTAGTTTTGGAATTTTTGTTTGTTGCATGAAATTTTTATATGCCAATATGAAATGCTTAAAAGCTTACTAGACATACTAATTTAGTAACTGCAAAACAGATTACAGTTTGTATATACTGTATGCCTTCTTAACAATCCGTTTGTAAATATAGTTATGTAATTAACTGCATTTGTACATACAATCTCAAATGTGTACAGTTGTTAAATAAAATCTGAATTCTATGTGAACCGTAATCAAACATAGTTGTATTCCATTTCTCTAGTAAAATTTGTTTGTAAATAGAATAAAACTTTTATGGAAATTTTCCAGTTGTATCAGTAAAGACTTTCCAATTCATCCATCTCTCTTCCCCTTCCCCCTCCCATCCAGGCACAATCATTTTTGGTTTCATAACTACAGCAGATAAAGTATAGCACATCTTTGCCTAGAAAAGGTTTTAAGCCTTTACTTGGTTTTACTTTTTCGAAGAGGAACTTACTCTAAGCACTTCGGTTAAACTTAGCCTAGTGAACTTGATGCAAGTCAGATCGATATATCATCTCTTCACATTAATGGGCAATGCTTCTGGTTCTTCGATTCTCAGTCTACTCTTTCTCTTTTGCCTTTGCAGTAGACAATGACATGAGTTTAGGGTATAAGTAAAGTTGATGAATTTCCATGCCGTTCACATTAAAAAATATAATATTTGTGGAAGGCAAAACTGGTTGAAAACAAAACTGTTTATTAATGTGAAGCTGTGATATTTACAACTGCTACCTTTAGGTTAATGTGAAGCTTCAATACTACCACTGCTTCCTTCAAGTTCACTAAAGGTTGAAAATATGATAAATACAATGGCTAAAATCTGAAGAACCACATATGACGACCAAAAGAAAATTTCCCCGGAATGCTTTTAGCCAATTCCTCTTTGATATACCAAAAATAAGTAAAACACTTACTTTAATTTAACATAATGTAAAAATGTCACAAACTGTCAAGAAAGATAAATATCAGAGAGCTAAACAAGATTTTCAACATGCACTTTAATAAACCTCTCTTATAATACAACTTTGCATACATGTCTTTATTTATAATGAATAAGTATGACCCCAAAATTCAGGAGGTTAAGAGCTCTCCTATGGTTTGTGACAGATTTCAAGTATTGGGCGATAGTCACGTAAGGCATCCCAATCCATACGAATGCAATTTTCCTAAGTATGATACATACTCAAGTTACTGGTTTCCGTGTATTTGGCTAAAAAATACAGCCGGGATCACCAAATAAATAACATTCTCATGGCCAATTGTAGTCTCCATTGTTTTGTGTACAATCAGCACATTAAAAGGGCTCATTGAGTTGATATCGATTATTTTTGTGATGAGTTAATTTGAAGAAAATTATTGCATGACAATGCCTCTAATTAGCCTCATTACTCATGTATCACATCCTATAGTTACAGTAAATTTGAGATGTTGCAGTTTCTGTGGACAGGGGTTGCATATGATTAGTACCTATGGTAAAAAGTGTCTGGTCACAAATTTGTAATGAATGATTTTAATCATTAATTACCCCATCATTGCCATTTCAGTTGTGGGTCAGATTTGCAGAATCTCTTAGCTTGATCATTCACAATCAAGATGTGAGTGAAACTCAACAAAAACTCATGAATTTTGTGAGCCAACTCAATAAGCCCCTTTAAGGTACCATGCTTTCAGTACTATTTCTTACCACGTTGAGTACAGTGTTCTTTCCACACTTTTCTTATGTCATCCATGTTTCACAGCTGTAACTGCAGTCCATCCATAGTTGATACTGCAGTTACCATTAGGAACACAAGTATGAACATACTCAAAGCCATTCAATAACACAATGAACAAGTTAAAGGACAGGACGACAAAGAGACTGGTATTTCTTCAACCTCTCAGTGCAAAGCGTGTTGGAGTAAATCCTAAGGTGCCTTCGATGTCGTCTTTTGCACAAGAGTGAGTTACACAAAGTTCAGTTGCAGGGTATGGATAGCAGAGCCATCAAAATTGCAAGGGCTGAGCCATCTTCAAATGTTCAGTCCCCCTCCCCCTCCAAACCTTGAAAACATTCCAGTTACACTGGCTAGTAGTATAGTATTGGGAAAAGCAGTACAACTCAGTATCTTTCCCAGTACAAGCAATATCACATCAGGATCACGTGTCACACAACAAACTTCTTGCCACTGGAAGGATTATTCACACACACAGATAGACCCTGGCATGATGTTTAAGGCTCTTTCACACTAAGCACAAAGCAACCAAATACAATACCATAAAGTAAAGTTAAAAACAATGCAATTACTTAGACCCTTTCATTCTAGGAGGTATACCACAAGACACAATAAAAGTGTGTTGAAATATTTTCAACTTTCACCCACTCGTTGCCAAGCAATATTTTGTGTGACCAATGATGAGATAGAATTGCTATTTTGATTGATCAGTGGTTAGAATACTGCTGAGAGAGAAAGAGTATCCTTTTATGTCAATAAGCTGGCAACATATCATATCGCATTGTATCGTATCGGGTGTAGGGCCAAACAGGCTTTTTGCAACCTGATCCATATGCCTATCAAGTGATACGTACCACATTACCCATAATTGCCAACAATGGAGAGGCTCCCACTAACGACTTATACACCAACTTAAGTCACATTAGTAAAACTATTTTCACCATCATGATGCAGTTACCTCTTTTTTCCCCATCTGTTACATAATACATTCAGTGGTCACTGGCATGGTTAAAGAGATGTAAGTGAACAACAAATTCTTTCCCTACCAGCACTACATTTTCACTTTTTTCTCACCTTATCCTACAATTGTACACATTTCCATTTCTGTGGACTATAGAGGTGTTTCACCAGATCCAAGTTGGCTGCCTGTCTCTGGTTGCTGGCCATTCTGGCCATCGACAATTCATTGTGTCACAGTAGTACCCGCCATCGACCATTCATTGTGTCACAGAAGTACCAGCCGTCGACCATTCATTGTGTCACGGTAGTACCGGCAATTGACCATTCATTGTGTCACAGCAGTACCGAAGGTCATGCCCAGTGCATGTACTGTAATACCCTTGCTGCACATGCATTGTGCCTGGCAGAGAAAGGCAATCCCAATGTTTGATATCACATGGAACACCTCTATAGTGACACTATTAAAGCCCCAGGTTTCACTAACTCTGACAAGTAAGTATGAATACCTGAAGGTCTTCCAATAGAAATGCTCACTGACATTCTTTTAATTTCAAAAAAGTTCTGAGTTTCATTTGTCTTTTTGCTCTTCATGACAGAAAATCACCCCTTGGAACTCCAAAGTTTGGTTTACAAAGCTTCTGTACTTCACTTTTCAGTGATCTCCACCAAATAAATATTTCTACTTGTGAACTTAACTTACCAACAACAAAGCCAAGTGTTCCTTCCATATCAAGTTTTTTAATGAAAATAATATATAAAAAAAATGAGCACTTCCCACTTATAACATAATTGGGGAGAATTGTGCAAAGATAAAACCAGATATGACTGAAATCATGTTTGACACAAACATTTCCAAGGACATTGAATCTTTCTCGTCCTCTTGATTTTTATGTTATTTTGCTCTTTTATCTGATTTATGATTCTCCACTTTAATGGCACAAAGCAGTATGCTGCTGAATAACTGACAAAGTTCTAAAACCTTATTCTTTCAGATGTTTGTAAAATATTGCTCTACTCTGGTAGTTACATGAACAGTTTACTCAGTTGTATCCAAAAAGCAGAAGGGGAGCAATTATTGTTATGGTATACTCCACCAGGACAGCAAGCAAACTCTACAAATCTCGTAATATGTTCGTCAATAAAGATTTAATTCCTTTGAGCCTCAGATCCCATGTAGTGTACAAGTTTAGCTGTACAAGCTGTAATGCTTGTTAAATAGGGGAGACCCACAGACACTTCTCTACACGGATCAACGAGCATCTTAGGACAGATAAGAATTCACACTTATACAAACACTTAGCCAAATCTCATAATTGCTAATCCAAGTGTGATCACAACTCTTTCAAAATCATTGACTGGGCACCTACCAAGCTCCAGCTGAGGATTAAAGAAAGCCTACACATTACTTGGGAAACACCACATCTTAACAGACAATTAGAGAGCCCATTTATCATGCTAATTAACTACTGCAAGGGTAGGGTAACAGAGACTTTAAGCTGCTTTTTGAGAAAATTCAACTCTTTCAAGCCAAATGCTACAGCTTGGATTTCCTTCACCTTAACATTAAAGTGCCCTCCAATCTTGTAAGAACTGAAACATTTTCAACATTTTGCACCAACTGCTCATGTAGTTTTCTTCATTTCCATGGAGCAAGCAGATTACTGTAAACAACAATTTTCCAGGAAGAGAAGTCAAATTGGAGAGACCAGTTGAGCTCCATAAACCAATTTTGTATGTAGTCTGCAATTTGTTCATGTGACTACCCATGTGCAAGAATGGAACATCCTTACTTCAGAAAACCTCACATAGATTTTAAAATTTATCATTAGCTTCCAACTTTTCAGTTCAAACTGCAAAAAATGTGAGGATTTTTCACTGAGCTCTACAGGGGTCATGAACTTCTGACCATCTTAACTTACTACTAAGCTGTGGTTGAAGGTCTATCAAAGAAAACGGGGAATCTTCCTACGCTGGCATATGAAGTCCTTTCCGAACCCTCCCTGTTGCATGTTTTGAAAGTTCTAGCATTTCTCCACTTTGCATGCATGTTTAAGTGGACTAAATATGATTTCATACAAAATTACCAAGTACATGAGTTCCAAGCCACAGGGGGATTTGGATGCTTCTCTCCTGCTTTACAAAGAAAGAAGGTATTTGATACAATAATACCAGATTTATTCACACTGTACATTTCCTTGCACAGATATACCATGCAGTTTGTCACAAGTCATGACATCACAATTTAGATAAAATTTTCACTGACAAAGGTGCTTTTCTGATGATATCTTAACTATCAGACAGCAGGAACAGTCTCCTTTATCCAACGGAAACCAATCAATGCAATGCCTATTATTGTTAGTCAAACTTTCACATAATCTTGTACAGTGCAAGTACAGTACTTGTATTCTTCATCACAGATATTTTAAGATGCAGATTTGTAATCGGTACCATATCATACTGCAAATGTTGACAGATGCCAACATTTTTCAGCTCTGCAACTTTTACAAGTCAGTGACAATGAAGTCAAGCTGTAGGTTTTGTCTTGAGGGAGGTTTCCAGTTTCTCAAATTCCTCGTTTTGTACAGCATCAACCTCATCCTCCACCTGTAAGAAATAAAACAAAATTGCCATTTCTCTAAAATTAACAATCTTTATTCTGTAAGCTACTGTATCTCTCTAGTTGTAATAATATCATCATGATGTACTATAATCTGTCCAAGTTGGGGGTTACCTGTTATGTAATTACATTAATTATCTCCTTAGTTACACCAATAAAATACCTGATAGTTTTATCTCTCTATGACAGTACCAATACTGATTTGTTCATTTATACTCCTCTTGTTGTACCAATACCAGTTTGTTCATTCATACCTCTCTGGTTACAGTATATCAATACAATATTTACAGTTATTTGTGTACTAGTACTGATGGAATAACTGTTGAATATTTCTCTCACTGTGAGAGCTCCAATGGTATATCTGTTAACTTAAGTCAGCTGTACATTATAGGACTATACACTATGCAACTCAGCTAGACTGTCTTGACCTAAGTGGTACCCACTAGACCAAAGGTTAACTAAATCAAAGGTTTGCTAAACCAAAGATCCCCTTGGATGAAAATCTATTCAGGTTAGAATTAGCCCTGTTAGACTCTGGGTCATATACAGAATACTGTTTGGGATTAGGCTTAGGATTATCCTCAGGTTGGATTAGGGTTTGGGTAAGGATTAGAATTAGGGTTCGGATTAAGTTTTGAATTAGGATCTTCAGTCTAGCGAACCTTCGGTCGCGTAAACCTTCATTGTAGTAAATCTTGACCAAGTTCTGGATGATCACCATTTTTAGTTCTGCAACTGAGCCTTCAACTTTAAACAACTGAATAGGCCATGAATTATCAAGTGTTGTGGACAACAAGCCCCATAAACCTATTTGTTTTTACTTTAAAATAATTGTTAAAGCCAGAACTCCACCAAACAGTCTTTTTTCTTATTTGAACTTTTGGCTGGGCATGTACTGTATTCTGTGGACCATTTAAATGTAGGTCACAGGCCACAAATGGTTCACAGGCCACTGCTTGAGTACCCACTAAAAAGCTGTGTTGATGTAGCTTCACCATGGCATTTGAGGGTTATACAGCTTTGTCATGCCTCACTGATACCTGTCAGGTGGAACTGCTGAACATGGTAACACTTTCACCCAAATTTGAGCTCGCAATTTACACTGGTATCTCAATCCATGTATAGCTCTTCCTATTAAAGATGCACCAAACAGGCACTGAACTGCCTTATTCATGAAGAATAATATCTTCGTTTACTCCTAGTTAGGGGACAAATGAGAGGTTACCTGACCTCAAATGTGATTTGAGACCAACATGACATCATCACAGATCTCAAATCCCATTTGAGACGAGGTGCCCTTCATTTATCCCCATACATGAACCCCTTCTAAAAATTTGCATGAAAAGACACCAAAAATTAACTTTTAGACAAAATTTCAAGGATTAAGTTTTAATTTTCCCTTGTATTTTTTGGCCTGGTCATAACGTAAAACTAGCCTTTAAACTAGCCATCAATGAAAGACAAACACTTTGAACCATGGGTTGCGAACGCTACTCTCACTGCAGCAACTGCTAGTCAGATTTTGTAAAATTTTTGAGAACAATATAATACACAAGCAGACATTGTTGTTTAAAGGAAGACTAATTGCAAATATCATACATTGTTTCAGAGATGAGGCTGAACATTTAAGTCAAGGAACCTTTTTTCTAGCTAGCTGTTGTTTAAAGTTTTACGCTACTAAAGTTCTTTGCATCTTCATCACAGTAGGTACTGTATAAAAAGTACTGTACATTTACAGGAAAAAAAGGAACATTTGCATGATTAAGTTGATGTTTCCAGGTTAAGTTAGGACAACTGCTTATTCCCTTTGATGAAGTAATGAAATTGAGTTTAAAAAATTAAACAAACCTGTTCCACTTCAAGTACTTCTGGGATGTAAAACTGCATCATATTTTGTACACCATTCTTCAGAGTAACAATAGAACTCGGACAACTTGTACAGGCACCCTGCATTTTCAATTTTAAAATTCCATTGTCAAATCCCTAAATAAAATTACAAAATACAAAGTGGAAATAGCACATTAATCAAATTATTTTCTTTTTGCTTAAAATGAATATAAAAATGAGACTAACATTGAGGGATAGTTTTTCAATGAAATCAACGTACTGAAATATCACTACCTATTATACACACAGATTTCTCATATATGCACTTTATGACTGGCAACTACTCTTTCAACACAAATGTTGTGATACCAAGTACTGCATAAAAAATACCATTTCATACTCATACCAGCAGGGTTTGTACATTTTATGAAGGAGTAAATTCCATGCCTTTTTCAGGCTTTTCAAGTCTCTTTTGATGAGATTTCCAGGCTCTTGCAGACAACAAGCAACTAATGTATTTAATGGTAACTACTGTGAGTACTGTACATGGCACTACTTTCCCAGTGTTTGACAGTTTGACCTCAGCACAAATTTATATGCTATTAAACATTACGTACAGTACTTTTCTTTCTGCATGTAAACTTGATTTAAAACTTACTTGAAAAGAATTGGTATTATCAATACATACATGAATTTAGAAACAGGTCAAACACTCGCAGTAGCTTTATTCAATTAGGAAGGTATATCAGATATGGCTTATACCAAAAGTACTAATTTTTGCAGGGTCTGTAGTCCCTAGAACCAGGGAGTTGCTAGAACATTCTGCTTCCCCATAAAAATCATGTAAACAATGATCTGTATTGTATGTTC
>WURT03125526.1:0-11641 GCA_009936505.3 Holothuria glaberrima | reverse complement strand
CACAGGTTTTGTCTCAGAATTCTTTGTTAACATTGGTTTTAATTGCCACACATTTTGCATGTAAAACCTGTGGCAAAGTGTGGCAACTGGCCAACCCGTGTCATTGTCAAGGGAAAACACAGGTTTTCATGCAAAAACCTGTAATTACCTGTGGCAAAAACATGTGAAAACCTGAGGATTTGGAACAAACTGCCACACGTTTTTTTGTAAGGGTATGTGCTCAAAGGCCTATACGTGCTTGTGTGTATGAGTATAAGATGCGTAGCATACAGTACAGTATTTGACTTTAGTTAGCGATTAGTGCAGTGCTAGTGTGAGCTGGGGACCTGGACTGCGCGTGACGTAATGAGGAGTGTTGGAATCTTGTACGTGTGTTCTGTGATGTGCAGGGATGAGCCGGGGATAGTAATGGAACTTGGAAGTAGGGCTGGGCCTAGTGCTAGAGCGCAGTGCCAAGTCTGCAAATGTGCATTCCGGACAAGATTCCTAACCTGTCATGGGAATGGAGGTCGATTCCGAGTTTGACAGCTATGATGACCTTGAAAAGGCACTTTGATTTTTCACCATGCGAGTAAGCTTAGATCAAAACTGCTTGTTCGCACGGTGATTTTCCACCGTGCAAATAGCCACGACGAAGTACAAAACATCAACAATTTATTGAACAACTGGTCATCCCGATGAAATCATTTTTCGGTCAACAGATGTTTTGATGGTTACCTTCAAATGGATGAATTGGGACAGGTCTGTGAAGATATTGATGAATGTGAGCAAGGCACACATGAATGTGTCACTGATGAGGGTGCTATTTGTGAAAACACAGTTGGGAATTACACCTGTAGTTGTCCTGATGGTTATAAAACCACAGACTGGATTCACTGCACAGGTATGAATCTATCATCATTTGTATACATATGCTACCATCATTCTTCCCCTGTAAGGGGAAAATTTTCTTTGACAGTCACTGTAACACTTTAAAATAATGAAACCTGTATAAAAGGGTAGTCAGATTGCCATTAGGGGTTGTCAGGAGCCTTTTGTATGATTCTGGATTAAAAAAATGAAGGGTTAGTGTTGCCTTTTTTTTTTTTTTAATTTTTATTTAGTAAAAAACCCTTTCATAGATCACTATGAAATGTAGATTTTAATAAACTGTTATTTTTCCTTTCCTTAAACCAAAATTACTACCATTTAATATGCCAATAGTTTAAAGGGGCAGTGGCTTTCTTTCACTCAAAGAAGTTGAGTGATGAATGATGTTAGGACTAGTACACTGAATCATGAATGCACATGAATTGTATGAATGAGCACAATTTCTTCACAGATAGTGTAACAATTCCCTGCTTGGAAGAAGGCTTAGTTAAAATTAATCAGTCATGATACAATGTAGATGTTATACTACAAAGAGCTAGTATCTAACCAGCTAAGGGGGATTGTTAGTGTACTATTGCATGAGATGGCAAAGGTAATTCTTTAGTAGTGCATAGTGAACATGATGTTTGGTATTTTGATGAAAGATCTCATCATATTTTGTCCACAGATGTTAATGAATGTGAAGATGGCTCTCTTAATACTTGCCAACAAGTCTGTAATAACAACAACGGCAGGTAAATTAAGTTTCACACCCAGAGTGCTACCTAGCATTATCTTCCAATTTTCTTTGATAAAAATCCATTTCCCCCACCCCCTCCTCATGTGCCAATACGTACTATTATTTTTTATTTGTTGCCCTTCTTTTTATCAAATACAGTGTAACTAAAAACATTAAGTAATTTAAAAGTATTTGTCACTGACAAATGTTTTTTTAAAGTGTATGATAATTACAACTATTTTCATTTTGTAGTTATACTTGTTCCTGTTCTGAGGGCTATGAAGCATTCAATGATACACATTGTGGAGGTAAGCTGTAAAAACAAGACTGAACTCTGAAACTAGTATGCTTTTTTACAGTGTTTGTGGCTGCACTTGTATTTTAGAGACAGAGCTGTTATAATAATCCAAGCTAATTCGACACCAATTCAAGTGTAACTTGATAGTTATCTAGACCTACACATCAAAACCATAGCAAAGAGGTGGCCAGAGGGTGGCATCCTCCCTGCCCCACCTCTTAGATAAATTGCCCACCCCAGAAAATCATAAATTACCATTGCCTGAAGGCATTTAGGTGTATCTTGCCTCCTTAAAAAAGAACTGTTGTTCCCCAGTCTGAAGCCTACTACACAGTAGAAAGGAACTAGAAATGATGGTAGATTTCATGCATGATTGTTCCAAAATTTATGACTCATTGATTATAAAAACAAGAAAAGCCAGTGTTTTAAACTTATCAGTTAGTATACCATTCATGAGAAGCAGTCTGATGAGTTACATAATGCAAATCTTAGGTTCATTGGTTTTGATTCAAACCAAATTCTGTAACTATCCAGTTTGAAAAATTCTAACAACTTTGTAGACAGGGTTTAACAAGGTTCAACTTAAGGTGAGAGCATAAAAATATGCACCAATATTAAATGGTATGATTATTCCATAAGATTTGGAAAGCTCTCAGAAATACTGGCTGATGACTTAATCCTTAACGGAAATATTTCTAGCCTTTTCAAATGCGGAGATGTTAACAGTTTCTCTTCCTTTTTCTTTCAGATGTTGATGAATGCTTGAACAACCCATGTGATCATCGTGACCTCTGCCAGAATACTATAGGTTCCTTCCTGTGTGCTTGTCGTGGTGGATATTTCTTGACCGCAGATGGCATGTCTTGTTCTGATATTAATGAGTGTGAAACAAACAATGGAGGGTGTGATCAGATTTGTATCAATGACAAAGGAAGGTGAGAGTTGTTTGACTCAATTGAAACATGACATACAACTAGACAGAATGCATCACATTAAACAATTGATGAGTTTAATTTTAGTGGACTTGCCAGAGCTGTGCATGCAAGACTTGGAGTTTGTCCAGACCAAGATGGAGATGTATTACGGGCTATATCAAAAGTCAAGATTCACCCATTTTGTTCTTCCACTGTAATTCAGGGCGTATATGAATATAGATGCCCATGCCATATACCCACCTCCCTCCCCCAGGTTGGTCTACCCCTTTCAAAGAATAAAGTGGAGCCAGAGGCTTGGTAAATCTACCATGTGCACTTAAACTACCAGGCTGTTTGTGCTGCATTTATACTCAACATGCTCTGTATAAATGGGAGCTCAGCTGAAAATACAGCAAATATTGAAAAAGTTTATTTGCACATCCCCCCCATGCCTTGTTCCCAAGGGATGAAAAGAATTAAGGCCTGTAAGGTGTAGAAGTATTGTGGAGTTGGTTCTGTGGATATGCGTGCTCTCCTTTGGTACAGTTTGTCCTTTAAATTTGCCAGAAAGTCATTGTGCCAGAGATGACCAAGCAACAAAGATTCTGTACAGATTCCAAACTTTCAAATGAATCTACAGCATTCTTACCTACGTACTTCGTTGACAACCAAATAATTTCATATCATTTTGTAGGTAGATAATGTCATTCTTAATAATACTGTTATAATTCTGAAACATGGGCATGTAGTCAGTGTCTGCTGCTTAATTTATCAGCAAAATGTAAATTGTAAACTTTTGTTACATTTTCAGTGGATTAAACACTCATATTTATAAAATATTACCTGTTTTCTTTCAGCCGAAGATGTGACTGTGAGGTGGGATACAATCTTCTGGCTGATGGAACCACATGTCAAGGTATGGGGTTTGTAGGGCACCTATGGAAAAATTAACTTGAATGCACAATATATTTCTATATGTCTGTGATGGAGGTTATTTAAATTTGTTTGTTATGAGGCTTGTATTTGCTACTAGAAATTAAGCCTTGGTATGGTGTATGTGTGATAACAAAACATTTGTATTGTCTCTATTTCAAGAAGAGTGCAGCTGCAGTGTTTGACATCTTGCTAGTAATTAAGATTTTTTATTATTTTTTGGGGGGCAGGGGGTAGGGCTAGGGACAGGGTGCACTGGCAGTCTTTACCATTATTGTTGGATTTAAATACTTCTCTAGCCTTTTCTTTTTCAAACAGTCAAGTTTTTTTAAACTTGTTCAAGATGGTGAAATGAATAACTTTGATTATTGTTACATGTATAATGTGTAGAAGGGTTAGGTCTTACATTACAGTTTTATCTAATTTTAATTTCTGTGTTTGAATCTCTTTTACATTAAGATATCAATGAATGTGAGGAGGGTGTAGCCTGCTGTAATCAGATGCATAACTGTTTGAATCTCAATGGCAGCTACACATGCAGCTGTGATCATGGATTCTATATCGAAGAGGACACATGTACTTGTTCAGGTACCATCTGTTATCATCATTGATATCATTCACAACAAACTTTATAGTTATGGGAAGTGGACATAGAACATAAAGGAGAAACAAGCCCTGGCATTCAAGAAATTTCTTATGTTAGAGCATCAACATACAAGCAATTTAAGGCAAACAGTGTTTTATCATATCTTATGTGAAATATGAGTCATGTGAATATTTGTTTGTCACAGAATGGGGAAGGGGGCTGGTTTTTGTAGCAAGTGTGTTATTTCATCACAGAGCTGTAGCACTTTGACAGTTTCTATGTTGGTCTTTCAAATGTGTTTTAATGATTTTCAATTTTCTTTAATGCTATCAGCAGAACTAAACTGCTCTACAGATGTCAATTCAGAAGTTATGGGACAATTAATGTGTGAAATTTGGTTTCTCCATGGCAAAGAGTACATTACCCTATTTTGGCAATTTTATTACATAATGTACATACTTCAAAAGTCTTCAAAAGTTGGCCAGTTTTAACCTTCAATTATAAATCTATAAACTATCAGGGGCCACAGGATAGGGTTTAACAAACCAGGTGTAGGCCCAAAGCTTCCCAATAGTCTGTGGTTGTCACTATTTGTGTTATTTTAATGAGGTTAATAATATGTGAAGGCACATAGTACTACAACTAAGTACCAACGAACTGTTCTTGAATTTGAACAGATATAAATGAATGTGAA
Source organism: Holothuria glaberrima (assembly GCA_009936505.3). NCBI lineage: Eukaryota > Metazoa > Echinodermata > Holothuroidea > Aspidochirotida > Holothuriidae > Holothuria > Holothuria glaberrima. Next base: position 6,628 of record WURT03125526.1, on the reverse strand, counting down.
ATGAACAATGGAGGCTGTGATCATACTTGTGCCAACTCTCCTGGAAGCTTTGAGTAAGTAAACTTCAAGATTGGCTACAGTGATACATTCAGTCTTGTGTTCTGATTTTGAATTGTTGTAAGTAAATTTATTCTTTAAGGCATAAGCAGTTGCCTCAATCTTATTTGAAACGTACAATAGTTAAATCTCACAAAAATCCTCATATTTCCCCTCCAGCATCTTTCATGGTATTTGAGGATGTAAATATTGCATTTTCAAGGTAAACCACAGAGAAACACTGAGTGAATTTTACAATTCAGTGAGAAAAATGTAACATGAGTCTCAAGAGCCATTCATGAAATAGAATACCCAGATAGATTTAGTCCTGATTGGGGTGACTGCATTTTCCCTTTAAACTGTCCTGAAACATTGCCATTACCAAACTAGTGGTAAATTTATTGTTCTACCTCTAGATTTTCCTTGGGAGCACTATTTGGGGGGAGCACTAGTTACTTTTACCACTGTTTTGTGGTGCTGGCTTATACAGAATCTATTTTGCACCTCCTTACCTCATATGTACATATGTATACCAGGGGCAAAAATGCAAAAGGAAAAGTTAGGCTCTAGATTGCCCTGTAGGAAGGGGAACCCACAGTGCTATTAGTTTTTTTGCCAGGCAGTTATTGCGGCAATAATGGTATACATATGTAAATAGGAAGTAAGTATCAGAGCTCATAGACTCCCAAAGCAGGGAGTTTTGGAGATCATATATTGTTAAAAAATAGGATACTGATTACAATGAACATGATAGCAAGCATAGAGGTAATGATAGATCTTAGTTTATCATTATAGCATGATGACAATTTAAAGAAGTTACAATTTGAGTTGACTAGCAGAAGGGATAAAGCAGCACAGTTTTATACCGAAATATACAGTACAACATTTTTTGTTGGAGAAATGTGAGACAAACCCACCAGACATTTGTTAACAAGTTAAGCTAGCTAGGCAGTTTCCCTTTTGAAAGTTTGAATCTGAATGTGTTCCCTTGCCAAAGATGTAGAACAATTTTGTGTTCAAAGTTTGCATAGCAGTCTTGACATTGTTCTTAGTTGTTCGCATAAAATAAAATCATTAAAAATCCTGAGAGTTATAGACACTAATACTAACCATACATGTTTACATTTGTGTTGAAATTGAACCAGATTTTGTAGAAAAATGAGATGTGATAATGTATAAATTGTGTGTTGGCAGAGAAAAAAGTGTGAAAGGTGACTCATTTATACCTTGTAACTGGTCTGTTGGGTACTGGTCTGTTGGCCAACTCATTTATACCATGTATACTGGTCTGTTGGGTGATTCATTTATACCATGTATACTGGTCTATTGGGTGACTCATTTATACCATGTATACTGGTCTATTGGGTAACTCATTTATACCATGTATACTGGTCTATTGGGTGACTCATTTACACCATGTATACTGGTATATTGGGTAACTCATTTATACCATGTATACTGGTCTATTGGGTACTGGTCTGTTGGTTGACTCATACCATGGATACTGGTCTGTTGGTTGACTCATGTATACTGGTCTGTTGGGTACTGGTCTGTTGGTTGACTCATTTGGGGACAGCTCTCTATTCCAACATCTCTTTGTGCCGACGTCTCTATGTTCCGAAAAGTCGGCATTGAGGTTAGTGTTAGAGAAAGGGTTAAGTTAGAACAAGCCCCCATCCTACCACTGTCCTTCATGCACACATTCGGAATATAGAGACGTCGGAGCAACGGGACGTCGGATCATAGAGTTGTAACCGACTCATTTATACCATTTGTACTTGTCTGTTGGGTACTGGTCTGTTGGGTGACTCATTTATACCATGTATACTGGTCTGTTAGGTGACTCAATTGTACTATATGTACTGGTCTGTTTCCTATTTTCAGATGTTCCTGCTGGGAGGGATTCATGTCTGATGAAGCAAATTCATCGTCATGTTTTGACATTGATGAATGCTCACAGGTTAGTTTTAACCTTGTAATTTGTCATAATTTAACCTAAAATATGTCTTTCTTGTAATTTATCATTAGAAATTTTTGTAGTGTGCCATTAGGTTGGAGTAGTTGAGGCCAGAACTATGTGTCTAGCTTGCTCAGGTTATGTGGAAGAGTAATTGTGGAGGAATCAAAAGGTAAACTTGACAAGGTTTTGAAAGTAGAGATAATCACCAAACGGAATGGCCAAAAGGCCCCCCAAAATTTGGTTTAAAATTCCAATTTCCTCTTCCCAGACAGTGAAAATTCTTTAAAATTTGGTTCTATCCCCACCTCTAACTTAGAAGTAAACCTTGACACCTTCCAGAAAAAGGCCTACATGTAGTTTTATTTCCCATAGGGATATTCTCAATACTGTTTTATGTATGATGGAGCAGTACTATTGTACATATCAATTTTTACCTGTCTGCATACATTGTTGTTCAAACTTGTCTAGTATTTATCTTACACAAAGTAAAGTCACCAAGTTTGAATCCTTGTTACTTGAAACCTAAAATGTATATGAGGAGGTGTTAATTAAGGGGCTACATCTAAATTGTGTTATGTGGTAGTAATGATTTGTGTAGAGCCTAGGTTCTCGAGTGACAGCCTGCAACATGCACTCAAATAGCCTGCAGAACATAAAAGAAACCCCAAATTAGTAAGGAAACAACATTTTTAATAAATGCCTGGCCACTATAATAAATTTTAAGTAAAAAGTCAAGTAAAAGAGGCCCTTAGCCTAAAATTTTTGACAACTTTTGGTTTAGAGAAATTATTTCAAAAGGGGACTTACAACAAATAAATGAATTTACTGTCTGGGAACTTTTGGAAAGGGGGTATTTGAAACTTAAGTTGATGTTAGGGCCAGCTAGGCTGCACAAGGGATTTAAAATATCTAGGCCATATGAAAAAGGGGTTTGGGGCTCTACCATGCCTGTCTAATAGTTTTAATGCAAGGACAAAATCAGTAAACAGGCTAGGAGAAGGCAAACATATTTTCCTCTTCTGAAAGCATGATGTGAAGGCAGTATAGGCTCCTTCGTAGGAAAAATATTAGATTGTTATCCAAAGCTCTTCTAAAATGTTCCCGTACCCCCACCCTCATTCAATCACTGACTTACCTTCTCACTTTGACAGGACAATGGTGGATGTGGTCAGGACTGCACCAACTATCCTGGCGGGTATAACTGTTCTTGTAGACTAAACTTCAAGCTTGGTGTTGATCAGCATACATGTAGACGTATGTATTCATCCTTTTGTTTTGTGTTCTGTTGCCATTACACTGAACCCTCTTTACTCTCAAGAGATGTGGTATTAAATGATTATGATCTAGAATCATCAAGCAGGGGCTGACCTGCCCTATTTACCTTTAGGAGGAGGGGTATAAGAAAGTATCGGTTGATGGGCTTGGAAAAAGCAGCATGATTTAAGACATCATTGGTTCTGCTATGTAAGGTTAAACCCTGTAAATTAGCAGAATGTAAAATAAAAGGGTTCTGGGCTAGACATAAAGTTAGCTGTTTCCAGTTTTGTTACTTGTACTACAAGCTACCATGTATACTCTATGTTGGCCAGCTGTGTGTAGTCAATATACTGCAGCAGTGATTGTAAAAAGCATTTTAGTTTGATAAAATATTCTTTTCACAGCCTGTCCAACATGTGAGAATTTTGAAGAGATGCAGCTGATGATATTAGAATTAACTCGTACTTTGAATCGTGCTCGTGAAGAAATTGATATGATTAAAAAAGAGAACATAATTCTGGACAAAAGGGTAAGTATTAAAATCAAATTAGTGCCATTTTAAAGTATTGTCACAGTTTGGCTGCTGGAGTACTACACCTAGCCTGCAAAGCCTCCTCATTGGGGGCAAAAAGAAAAGAAAGTTTGTTGTAAGAGGAGTTTCTATTAGTGAGGAGAGATGTGTGGTAGTTCTGAAAAATGGTTAAGTTTTAATAAAATGTTTGCATCAGTAAAGTTGGGGCCCTTTTCATTAAAAATAATCTCCTTTCTCCATTTACAGCCTTCAGATTCAACTCAATAATGACATTGAACATTTTATATTTCTCATTCACAAACTTTGTACTTACAGTTAAAAAACAGCTCAGCAAATTTTTTATGAGAATGTTGCAAGTTAACTTCACTTTTAACATACAATAAGAATTGTGATATTCTAGTATAAAATCACAGAAATTTAATTCTACAAATTGTTACTTTTTTCAACTGTGCAGCAGGGGCAGTGCCAGGTGGGAGGTAGGGAAAGGGGGCCATGAAACCTGTGTGGTAAGCCCCTTCCCACCTGGGAAATTTCCAAGTTTCATTGGGGAGCCTTAGTAGGTATGATAAAGTATGTAATTCCTGATGATGACCAGTTTCCTGGACAGTAAACGTGTTCTTCGTCATAAGGAAGGGAGATTCTCTGACAAAAAGCCAAAATTTCAAATATTCTTCAATTAAACTAGAAATATTTGGTGTGTATGTTGTGCTGCAAATTTTGGCTGGCTAGTCACAAATCCCTATCCTCTAATAAAATTTTCAACCTAGGGCTTCAAAGGAGGCTTGAATGAGTAGTTACAAGGGAGTTAAATTTCTTACTGCAAGAATTATTCCCAGGCTTGGGCTAATTAACAAATAGACAAACCAGCATGTTTGTAGAAAAGAGTGTTATTCGACAAAGCTTTTTAGCAAGCAGAAATGTTTAAGCATTTTGTAATGCATGGTAAATGTTAAGCAAAGTTTGGTCAGTTACCTACCTATAAGTAGGACCCTAATCCCTATTTATTACCAAAGTACAGAACATAAAATGTTTGAAATTCTTTTATCAAGATTGTTGTGGTATTATTTGAATCTCTTGTTAGTCTAAGTAATAACCCCACTTTTTTTTTTTTTTGAGTCATTTCATGTTCTTTTATCAGTTTAATACATTTTGCATTGGATATCGATGCTTCCTTCTTAAAATGCATTGTATAATTCCTCTGGATATTTCCACATAATATATATATATATATATATATTATATATAACACTAATCCGTAACAATGGGGGAAATCACAATACCGCGGTTTTGTTAAGTGGAAATTGAAACAGTAAAATACATAAGCATGTATTCCCTCTAAGGTCTTTGAGAAATAATCAACATTATTTCAATGGCCCACCATCGCTACATGTTAACGTATATGTGTACGTAAATTCGTCTACTTTGAAGTGATTGTATATAGATTGTGTGGATGGAAGGACGTTACCATGCATTTAGGTATTCCCATATAAAAAGTGTGTGAAAACATTAAGGGGAAATGATATTTTCCCCTTATTTACAATTTCCCCGCTAATGTAGGTTTTTTTAACACAATATTTCCCCCAAGGTGAAAATTAGGCAAATATATATATATATATTTCTATAAATTGGGATGAAGGCGAAATATGGTATGAAAAAACGTGACTGTTGGGAGAACTCGACCCTTAGGCAAAAAAAAAACTTTTGCCTTAATGTTTTACACACTGTTTTATGTGGCAATGCATAACTCTATAGACAAGTCCAATTTACCACATAGTGCTTATGCAATTACTTCACTGCACACCAACTTACGTACATGTATCTGTTGACACGAAGGACTTAAGCGCCATTGAAATAACCAGCATGTATATCTCAGAACCAAAGAGGAAATATCTTATAAATTTTATTGTTTTTGTTTTCGCCATTTTTATTGGCGGTATACCGATTTCGCCTAACAGTTTGATCCAGCGTTATATATATATATACACACATATATTTATATCTATATATGCTGAATAGAAGAATTGAAACAAAAGTAACATGACTTATGCCTTTCCTTAATCTTTAGATACGACAAATAGAAGATGACGAGTCTTCCAAAATGGAGCTGCTTTCAACATCATTTGGTGATCTCAACTCTCATTAACCATGTAAAATAATCTCCTGGATATCAGATTATTATGATTTCCACGTTTTGAATGTCAACCATTGCAATGAATTTTGAAAAAATGGGGAAAGACATTATACTCATTAAAGAGTGTGTGAAATAATTCCTCAATAAGTAACAATAGCAGGGATTATATGGTGTTCATGTGTTGAAAATCATTTACTTATAGAAGTAAAAGTATGCATCAGGAAAATGTCTTTACACATTCTGGTCAACTTAAAGCAATTTTCTTTTTGAATGATTTTTAAAGCCAAAGGATAAAGCCAGAGATTGGTCTGTATGTGTGCCGATACAGCAATATTAGATAGGTGGTGGTATTTAGGAAAGAATAGATGTACCACGCATATTCTGTACAAAGTTTTACTGTCAATAGATATCTTTCTCAGTTTGTGTACATAGTTTTTAATTCTTACTAATAATTGTAGTTGTAACATGCATGCACAACTTATCATATAGGTATGATTAGAATGATTCAGAGTAGTTGTTTTCAATTTATGTAAAATATGTTTCAATAACCATATCACATTACATTCAGCTGGCAATTTGGATTACTAAAATTGTGGGGACATCATCATGAGTCATCTTGGCCATTCCAGAGATTCATCATGGATACAGATGTTAAAGCTATGGCTAGTTATCTTGCTCTCAGCATTCTCCCAACTACTGAAGTTTACTTGTA